>VZSE01004604.1:357163-531663 GCA_013398275.1 Promerops cafer
TAGATTACGGAAAAAAAAAAATTTGGTTTAGTATTTTAAATTTTTTTAATTTTAAATTTTTTAATATTATTTTATTACCGCTTAATAACCGCGCTCGCCCCTCAGTCACTTAGCAACTCTCCACGCTTCTAACCCGCGGAGGTGCGCGGTGTCCGCGGGGCCGCGCCTCGCTCCTGCCCTCCCACCTTATACCCCTCCGCCAGAGCGCAGAATAATTTCCCCACTATTTATTTATTACANTCTGGACATTTTAAACCCTTTCCTGGTATCACTAGAATGGAAAATCAGAGGGGGTGCGTGGATTTAGGCGCTGAGATTGTTCTTTTCACACCCCTCCGCCTCACGATAAAAAAAAAAAAAATAACATTCCCCCCCCAAACTTGCAGGACTTGCTGAGGGGGAAAGAATAGCCTTTTGTCCTGCCGAGGGACGTGCCCCCAAGGTAAATCCTGGCTGGAGCTCAGCGCCTGGTACTTTGCCGGGTCCCAGGGCTCTGGCTGTGCTGGGGAGGAGGAAAGTAGGAGATGGAGATCTCAAAGTAGTAGAAGTAATTTCTTCTTTCAGCTACACTTCTCCGCTGCCTTTGAATTGCCTGCAATGAATGTACGTAGCTCTAATTGAAGTACTTTAATCATTCACACTTGATTAGGTATACCATGACCAGAGGAGAGGAATACACACGGCTCCCTAGAACGGGAGGGATGGGATGACATTTTAATCCTGTGTTTTAAAAAACATCAGTGGAGCGGGGAAAAAGCCGATCGGCGGTGACGGTTCGGTGTAACGGTCCCTTGTTTCCATACAGATGGTGGCTTTCCTTCGGGATGAAATCTCAGTTATTGCCGATATTTGGGGAGGGGGGGAGGAAGAAAAGGCACGTACTTTTAGGTTTGTTTAAGCAGGGTGAGGAAAATAATGATAGACGAGATGCCTGGTGACAAAATGCTTTTGTTCCTGTTTCCATCGGTGCATAAGGGCGCCGACCTGCTTTAGCATTCTTTAAAGGTCTCTCTTTACCAAGGAAAATTGAAGACGGTCTCATTATAGAAGAGTGTGTTTGGAATACTGTGAGGTATTTATGAATTCTGAGGTGATTGTTGGATCACAGACATTTGAATTACGCATCCTCTAGTAAAAAAAAAAAAAAAAAATTATTTGTGGCGATGTGTTCTGTAATGTGTTACTTCCATGAAGCTGATTTGTGCTGGAGCTCCGGAGCTGGCTGAGGGAATGGGTCTGTCCACGGGGCTCGAATCTTAAGCAAGGATTTCTGTTCCTTGCCTCGCAAAACTTTCTGCTGCAGGGGCAGCCCCAAGTTCCCATAAAAGCGATTGTTTGGGAAGCGTCGGCTATCGTCAGTATTTTTCTGGAAAATCTGGCGTTGTGAAAGCAGGGTGGTATTTTTAGAAAGGAGCTTTTTATTTTTGGAGGCGTTTGTGAAACCCACCTGTTAGCCATTAGCGGGGACAGAGGTTGGCTTTCATCGTTAGCAAACCCGGGCGCATCTGAGGGCTGCGGGCTGTTCCTCGCTTGATCCAAGCTCTTTCCAGTCATGGGCAATCAAAAGATCTTTCTCTTTAAAAGTTATAACCAAGTGTTTCTAAAGCTGAACAGAAAATAAGGTGCTTCAGTCAGAGTGGTGGCACTCTCCTGTGTTTAGGAACACGGATTGCAGAAGCGTTTGACTTTTCCTTTCTCTTCTGGAATTGCAGAGTGAGATGCTTCCCTGGTCCAGGGTTTTAATGTCAGTTTTCTAGCGTACAAATCACAGATGATGTTTTCTTGCTGTCAGCTTTCCCTCTTTTTAAGGTGGTTTTCCAGCCCATGTGGATCTGGGGGCTTGGCTGGCAGGGTGGCTCCAGAGCTCGATGCCCCTTGGAGTGGCCACCCCACAGCCCCCTTTGCTGGCAGCTCCCTCTCATCCCCCCACTCCTCCCAGGACAAAGTTGTGCCCTTTTTCCACTCCTGCTTTTCCTAGATGAAAACACTCAGAGGAATTTCCCCACAGCAAGAACTGTAGCACAAACTGTCATCTTTAACGCTGGCATTTCAGTACACAGATTTGTCACTGGGGTCTGGTGATAATATTCCTTGTATCAGGAAAAACATCAGCCTCAAAGTATGAAGTCCCAGGCACGAGCTGGAAGTAGCATACTGAAGCCTTTGGCCAGGAAAGTTGATTTATCCATCAGGCTGGCTGCAGTTCAAATAAAACTTCTTCAGTTCGGCTGACTCTGGCAAGAATGAAATATACTAATGAAAAAAAAACCAACCCTGAATCTGGGTTTGCCCAACCATTTGGAAAAGGTAGGTTAGTTTTCCCGGGGTGTTTTGGGCTTTTTACTACCTGTGGGAATTGAAAGAGGCTTCATGTTTAAAGCAGAATAAATGGAAAAGCTGCTCGGAACACAGCACTGGCAATTTGCAAGTTTTGTTAAGATCTGGTGGATGATGCTGTCTCATAAAACCTGATGGGTGTCACATTTACTCCTCACATCAGATCTAGCGAGTGTTCCTGTCTTTGCTTTGTATTTTGGTTGTAGTAAGTTAAAGAAGCAAAGAGTGGAGCTTCTGGTGAGCAGCTCTTCAATTTGGGCTGATGACTTACACCTGCCCTAGAAATCGGGTTTTTTTCAGATCCATCTGAAAACAATCCTCTGTAAGGATATTTAGATTATAGACTCTGAAAGAAATAGTCAGGGCTCACAGGTGAATTAAAGACCAGCTTTGGGAGGTGCAAGGTGATTTTTGGGGTCCCCTTTTGCAGGGACTAAAACTTTGGAGGGGAGGTTTTGGCAAGTCACTGCTGGTTTCACTGTGGTTACTGGGATAACACAATTGTTTTAGGCAGGAATTGGTGTTTTCTCCATTGCTGTTTGTGGTGCTGGAAGATGTAACTTCAAATGCAGTTTGTCACACCCAGGTATGAGGATGTAATTCTAGAATGCAGTTTGTCATGGTCAGGTATGCCTGGGCCACCTATCATTCCTTATGCCATGTTCCCATAGTTTGGGTGTTTTCCTCCTTCTCCTTTGCCAAAGGAAACAAGATAAGATTTGGGTGAAAGGATGAAAAATGCCATGACCATTGTCTGCAGCAACAAGGTCTTGGAAACCAAATCTTCTCATTGTATCACCCACATGTTTCCTCCTTCTGCTCTGCCCCGTGGTGGTGAGGTGACTGGGATTTTGGCATTTTACCACTTCACATAACATTCTGTGTGAAGTGAGCAGGAGTTTTGGTGACAGAGCACAGAAGAATCAATGTCACTTGTTTAGTTCTACAGTGGTGCTTCATGAGTGTGCACTCCCCTTTCTTGCACCATGAGCCCCAGTGATTTTTTTAAGAACCAGGAATAAACACCTGGAACTTTTTGGTTTTTGTTTCTCCTTTCTGAGGTGATAATGCAGGTGGAACATTGGAGTTTGCTTTTTGTTGGACTTGGTCTGGTGAGGGAGCATGGTGGTGCTGTGTGGGAAGGTCATGGGGGCCCTCNCTGGAGTTTGCTTTCTGTTGGACTTGGTCTGGTGAGGAGGGAGCATGGTGGTGCTGTGTGGGAAGGTCATGGGGGCCCTCCTGCCAAAGCTTGTGGGGTTTTTTTTACTCTGTAATGTTTTTGTAGAATCACAGAATGGTTTGGGTTGGAACAGACCTTAAAGCTCGTCCAACCCCCTGCCATGGACAGAGACACTTTCCATTACACCAGGTAGCTCAAAGCTCCACCCAGCTTTCCCTTAAACTCTTCCTGGGATGTGCTGTGATTTATTAGAGCCTGGTTATATGATTTGGAACTTCCATGGGATTATTAGAAAGAAAACAGCTGGACAGTTGGAGGGGGAAAAACACATGGTGGAACCAGAGTTTTGCATCTGCACCTGCACGATCTGAAAGTCAGTGTGGGTGGGATGGAGTTTGCTGTGCCTGGTCTGAGGTCTGTAATTGAGTCCTGTGTCAGGAGAGGCATGGTGAAGAGCAAGGGCAGTGTTTTGGGGGAAAACATCAAAGCTGTGGTGCTGCAGAGGATGCCCCACAGTGCTGTGTGTCTGCCACTGCCTCCGTTCCCATTGATGGTGTGATTCTGGGTGTTTCACATGTTTTATCCAGTGGGGAGATGTGTGTAGCTGTCAGACCCCTGCAGCAGCTGTGGAGAGGGCTCAGCTTGGTTGGAACCAGCTTTGATGGACCCACCAACCCTTCCCTGAGGTCATCGGTGCTGCTGCCTGGCGGGGTTGCCAATTTTGGGGGTTTTTATGGGATTTTTTTGCCCATCCTGAAATCCCAGCCAGGAGCAGAGCATGCTCTGGGAGATCCTGGATGCTCATCCCTGCTCTGGTTTTGCCAGGGGAGGACAGTCCCTGGAATCCCTTTTAGGGTCCCTGTGTTCCACAGCTGGCAGGAGCTGTGTGCCCATGCATGACAGGGTTATTTTGGATAATTCAGCCTTGCTTTTCAAATACATGGTCTTCCACGGTGGATCAAGGTAGGCATCTTGATAGGCATCCATAAAGTCCCATCTGTTCTGAGACTTTATATAAGATTCAAATAAAACCCAAGTTACTTGAATGTACCAGTTGTATATTTTAATTATTAATGATTTGCTCCTCCAGCCTATTTGGCAGTGATTTCATGTATCCTTTAAGCCAATAAAAAACAGTGGTCCTGCTGAAAGTAACTGCCTTGCTTCTTCCTGGGCTCCTTTCCATCCCCCCTGATGGAAGTAGGTTTTATATAGCTTAAATAAACCTGTTTGGTTGCTGAATTTTGGGCTCTGCTTCACCCAGGTCCTCTCCACCAGCAGCTGGAGCAGTGTAGGATTAGGAAGGATCTTTGCCACCACAGTGGCCAAATCGAGGTTGTCCAAATCCCAACCATTTTTTGGGCCCAGGTGTAGAGTGCAGGGTTCCTTGGCTGTGAGTTTTTGGAGGAGGTGCTGTAGGAACCTTGTGGAGCTGATTTCCACAGGAGCTGTGCTGCTGTTGCTCCTGTGTACGTTCACTTGTGCAGTGTTGACAGACACTCAGCCACTGTTTCTGTGCAACAACACACACCAATTATTGCAGAAATAGACCCCTGAAGCACTGCTCGGAGGGAGAACGTGGGGATTACAGACACAATATTTACAAGGAGCCAAGTCTTTAATGAGACCAGGAATAATGCAGATGGATTCTCTGTTGCTAAATATAACAGATATGTAATGGATGCTATCTTCTTTTTTTTTTTTCTTTTTTTTGTGATCCATTCACATTGAAAAAAGAGGAGCTTGTGTGCTGAAGAAGTTGGCACAAAATTGTGGGATATTCCAGAATCAGCCTGGCTTTGGCTATTACTGTAATGACTATAAATGTGTGGCTCTGCAAGGTGTGTGTGACCCTGGCTGGGAGCATGAACGAGCCCCTTTGAAATGCTGATGGCCTTTGGGATAGTAACAGGTGTACAAGGAGTGCAGGATTGGCCCCAAAAGAGGCAGAGGGATGAGATGGAAGTCTGTAAATTCAGTAGTTTCCATGCAGCTGGCACAGTGTTGGAGCTGGTAGCATCATTGCTGGGGTAGAAAACAAGCAAAAGCAGCAATGAGTCCCAAGGCTGGTTCCTGTGCAGGCAGTGGATGTCACAGCCTGGGGTGTGATGAGCTCTGCAGGAGTGTGGGGAATGTCCCCTGTTGGTGTTAGCTGGAGGGAAAACCCTGCAAATAAATTCCCTTTTAAAAAACAGGGGAGGCCAAATATAAGAGATGCTGGTGGTACCTGTAGTCATACACTGTCAATTTTTTTGTCATTTTTATGTCAAAAAACAGGTTTTCCATGAGAGGAGATGTTGGAAGGAACCAGTAAATTAAACAAAGTAATTAGTCTAAATAGTAGATGTTACATTTAAAAGTTGAGAGCCTTAAGCTTTGCTGTGATTAGTTCTGGATGGAATTAATTTCAATTCAATATGTGGAAAAAACCCTTTTTCATTAGTTTTCATTTTCTCATAGTTCTCAAAAGTTTCATGATCCTGCAGCACAAGCTCATGTAGATTTTATATTTGCCACTTGTTTGAGCTCTTCCCTTTTTTCATACAAAAATGGTACAGTGCAAGATCAAACCTGGAATTAGGGTGTCCCAAAGCTTAGTACTGGAATACCTGTGCTAAGCTCAGCTTTACCCTTTGCTGGGGTGAGATCTCACTCTGGTCTAGCCACAGGCAGTGAGGTTGTGGCCACTGATTTTTGTTGTGGTTGTTTCTGAAAAAAAATCAGTTGAATGATGTGTCAGGAGAGAGAATCTGGCCAGGTATCTCTGCTTGTCCACCTTCACCCATTCCTGTCCCAGCTGGGGCTCTGGGTTTTTTAAGGTTCTGGCTGCCAAATTGGGGTGCTCCAAGTCATTCCACGTCTGCACATCCAAGTGCCTGAGAGGGGAATAAACAGCAAAAACCAAAAATCAGAGCTTGAGGGAAAGGGATGCAGAGAGAAATTGTGGCTGGTAGTGATGAGAACAACAAATGGTTCTGTAAGATATTAGAAATAAAACTGGGTTACCTCATGAGGTTAATAGAAAAATCATAAATATTGCACTTTTTGATGGAGAAAAGTATTGATATGTTTAGTCCCTGTTAATGGTGTGGTAGAAGTTGAGCAGTCCCTGCTGTAGTCAGACCTTGCTGCTTCAGCCCTGGTGTGTCTCACTGAAGAGGTTTACAGAGTTAACTGAGCCAGTAATGTGTATTTTTGTTAAGTCTTGAACACTGAAGAGTTCCTGTGAACTGTGGCAGTGCTCACCTTGTGTTATTCTAGAAAAGCAGGGCCAGGCTGAACACCACAGACCTGTCAGCTCCCTGTGAGTCCTGGGCAAGCATTCCCAGGATTTATTTGATGATGGGGGCAGGATGGTGATGCACTCAGTTCCCATTGGCATGGCTTTAGGGGCAGCACGTCCTTGTGAACCAACTTGTCTTTTTTCACTTAAAGAGCTCATGAATGGGATTGATAAAAGTAACTGAGGGGGGTTTATTTCCTTAAAATTCAGCACGAAATGCAGCTTGGTACAGCAGCACTCTTTGGACTGGGGATGTGCAGAACAACTGGCTGAGCTTCAGCAGAGTGCCAGCTCTAAAAATCCGGTGGTAAAACCAGGAATAATTTCCAAACAACCCTTTCCAGAAGCCTCCCTGAACACTCATTTTTGTCCTCACACTGCTTAATGTTTGAGCAAGCCGTGATAAGGCAGAGAGTCACCACAGCTGGAGCTTGAAATGTCACCAAGATTGGGAGAGTGGTAAATAACAAACAGGAGTGACCGCTGGTGACAGCGATTTGTACTGCTTGGCTACAAGCAGGTAATATTTCTCAGATGGCCAACTGTAAATTCCTCTGTCTCAGAGCAAACAACTCGGGCTGTAGCTCCAGGATGCTGTCTGGAGAAATCATGTCTTAATGGGGCAGCGAGGAGTCACGAGCCAGCACCATTAATATGATATTATGGCCAAAGGTCTTGTGTGCTCCTTGTCTGTGCTGGCAGGTGGCTGCCAGGCTGGAGGGGGGACGTGGCAGCCACCCTGTCCCTGCTGCCTGTCCAGGAAGGGCTGTGGGGATGCCAAAGGAGCCAGGAAGGGATACAGGGGAAGGGGCCAGAACCTCCATCTGCCTGACTTATCCAGGAGAATGTTGGAAGGTAAATTAATTAAGGGAATTAGTGTTGTCACAGGGAAAGTAAATTGACTAATAAAGAGTTCTTGGGTCTAGCAGGCAGTTTTAACAAGACCTGAAAGCTGGAAGGTGAAGCCAGGAGAAGAATAGAGCTAAGGTCCATGGTTTCAGCACTGATGGTGGTGGAAGAGACTGCTGAAGGTGCTGGTGATTTCTCCACCTTTGGAAGTGCCAAGTTCAAGTGTGTTTGTTCATTGGAGTGAGTGGGGCTCAAGCAGGGGTTGATTTAGGTAAGTTAGTGTGCAGCATGTCAGGCTGGAAAATCACAGGGGTCTCTTCTGACCTCAAAATCCATGAAAGCCCATCATCTGATAGAGAGCATTTGCAGATCCCAAGCATCAGCATGACAGATTATTTTCCAGAGGGTGACTTGCAGAGAGGAGACCTGTGTCTGAAGGGGGACGTTGCAGGATGGGACCTTGAGCACTCAGGAGAGATCGTAGGTTCTTCATTTCCCACCATTTCCTTGAAAAATGCCTTGTATCTGTCACAGGGATGAGTTACCTCTGTGTCAACACCAGGCACTTGGCATGGGGTGAGGAGCTCACAGGGGCAATATCTGTCCATTTTGTGGCTAATGCCTGGGTCAGGTGAGAGTTAATTTAGGTGCAGGAAGGAAATGAGGGAGGATTCCTTTTTCTGATAGTCATGTTCTGTATCTAACTGTGCAGAATTTAGTCAAGCTCCCAGCCAGCTCTTGGTGACCATGGTACCTGAGAAATAACTCTGTCCCTGGCAAGAAATCTACGAGCAGAAGAGTGAAAACTGATCAAAACAGATCAAATTCAGATGTAAACATTAATTGTACATTGCTGGGACAAAAGCAATGAGGAGCAAAAGCAATGCATTTGTGTGCACGTTTATTTTGATTTTGAAGTGGGACTGTCCAGCTAGGTGTTTGCAGATTTACTCTGCTTTTAGGTGAGTTTGCAGATGGGTCTGCCCATCTCATCCATCATTCATGGATGAGGTCTGTGGGATCACTGGGCTCTGGTCTGTGTGGTGCTTGAGTATGCAGGAGCTGTTATGGCAGGAGCATTGTTTCATATCCCTTCTGTATGTGTGTATATCTATAGATATCTATATCCACCTGTAGAGCTGTATATCTACCCCTGTATCTATGCACAGAGGTACATGTCTATCTGTATTTAAAAATAGATATACAGTGGTCTAAATCTGCTGGGTTTACACTGGATTTTTAGGTCTAGAAGTCAAATATGTTAAAAAACAGTGGCAAAGAAAACAAGGAGTGGTAAAATGTCAAATTGGCAATGTTGATTGGTTTATTTGGCTCCTTGAGGTGTCCCTGTGCTGTTGGATCTCTGGGAGAGGAACTGGAGCAAAGCAGGAATTTATTGGTGCAATTAAAAGTAGGACCATGAGATGGGCTCACATGATAACACAGCCTGGGCTAATGCTGTGAATTAAGGACATTTAGATGTTTGGCTTTGTATGATTTAGCTTAAACAAACAAACATTAATCTCATTACTCAAGCAAATGAAATAAACCTTTAAGGCACTTAAACCGTGCCGATGGTAGGTGTCTGTCAGAGCAGTGAGACCCATTTCTGCTCAGGGCATCTCCTCCTGTGAGGAACTTACTCATGGGTGTAAGTGCTCCCCGCATGGGCAGCTGCTCTGGGGCTGGTGGAAGGGTCTCACAGCTGCTCCTGAGCTGGACCCTCAGGGGTCATCAGTCCAGCTCCTGGCCCTGCAGACACCCCAACAATCCCACTTTGTCCCTGAGAGCGTTGTCCAGTGCCTGTTCCCTGGGGAGCCAGGTCAGTGCCCCACCACCCTCTGGGGGGAGAACCTGCTCCTGATACCCAAGCTAAACCTCCCTTAGCACATCCTCCTGCAGTCTGGGAATTGCACTGGCCTGGCTGGCAGGGCCAGGGGCACAGAGGGTGAGGGGTTTTGCTGCCAAGCTCCAGGCACTGCTCCCTGTGTTGGCACGAGTCGGCCACGTCGCTGTGGTACTTCTTTATCCTTCCTTTATAAAAGATGGGATTGCAAAGGTCCTTGTGGGGAATGTAATAAACCCCCCTAATGGTGTCACACACAGCCATGAATTCCTCTGTGCCACGTCCTTCCGTCGCTCTCCGAGTGAAATGGATGTGACAAACCTCAGCCTGGAGAGGTTGGGGATTTTCTTTCTAAGTGTCCTGCAGACTGCACTTTCTTTAGAGGAGAATGTAAGAATTTTATTAACTTGGACATGCCAAACTAGCCGAGGAATTTTCTGTTGTCTTTCAATTGCATTTGTTTGGGCTTTGGTTAGGCAGGAAAATGACTGAACTACATGTCATGTTTATAAGATCAAGAGTACCTTGCTATTTTCACACAGATCTCTTAATAGAGATTAAATACAAAATAAAGCAGAATGCATCAACAGTGATATTCCCATAAGCAATATTGTAACTTGTATGCAGTGTAATTATATTTTGTACACTTGCCAATTAAGCAGTTATGCTTTAGAGAAAAATTACTTTCAAGAGATGGAAGAAAAGTATTGCAGTAAATCAAATAAAATATACATGTGTTAGAGGGTTTTGTGCATGCAGCTGAAATGTTAAAATTTCCTGCTGTGTTCAGGTTGTGGTGTGCATAATGATGCTCTGTGTCCTGTAGCTTTTTGGGGACTTGAAAATAGCAGATAGGAAAAAAAAAAAAGGCATGAAAAATACATTTCTTCCTGGGCTAGATGCATGCCACGTAAAGCTGAGATGTTCAGTCGGTCCTGACCTCCATCCTCTCTCCTGTGGAGCTCCTGTCAGGCACCCCTGCCCCACAGCAGGAGGAGGTGTGGTGCCAGCTGGGCAGGCACCCCTAGGTCAGGTCTGTGCACCCCAAAGTCCGGGGCAGCCACCCCACAGCTGATGGCCATGCAGAGTCACTCCTGCCTCACAGACTCTGGGAACCCCAGAATGGCTGAGGGAAGGGAACTTAAAGATCCTCCCATTCCACCCCTGCCATGGCAGGGACACCTCCCACTGTCCCAGGCTGCTCCAGCCCCATCCAGCCTGGCCTTGGGCACTGCCAGGGATCCAGGGGCAGCCCCAGCTGCTCTGGGCACCCTGTGCCAGGGCCTGCCCACCCTCCCAGGGAACAAATCCTAATTCCCAATACCCCATCCAGCCCTGCTGTGAGTTTCCCTGGTACACTGTGTCTTTCCCTGTTGGCTGTGCAGAAGAAAAGGGCGCTTGGAACAGCGTTTCCCTAACAAATTGATGTTTGTCTGTGAATTCAGTGACCATCCTCTGGAATCTCAGATACCCTCAGCAGTTAATATCTGCTCTAGGGAGTCGTGCAGGTGTTGGCTTGTGTGAGTGATGCCATGTTCATGTGCTGCAAGCTAAGTCCCAAAACCCTGAAATGGCCTGCATGAAAGTGTGCCCAGAAACACTGGTAATTCCCTGGGAATTACAGGAGGCTCTGTAAAGTCATAAGGAAGTTATCAAGGTACTGATACTTGCTGAGCAGGCACAGAATCAGTCCAATAGCTGTTTAATTATTTTTCCTAATGTAAACTTTGTGCAAGAGGAGTGTTAAGGAGTTTAAGCTGCCGATAGAAGTGATATAAGGTTTTTTTATTACACCAAGAAGTCTTTATTTGAGGGTTTCAAAACATTTTGCAGAGCATCAGGTTAAATGATCTGGCCAAGACTATGGTCAGCTTGGATGGGGCTTGGAGCAGCCTGGTCTAGTGGAAGGTGTCCCTGACCCTGGAAGGGGGTTGGAACAAGATGATCTTCAAGGTCCCTCCCAACCCAAACCATTCTGTGATTCTGTGCTGTGTGTCTAAAGTGGACAAGAGCCCTGTGGCTCTTGCTCTCCATCAGCTCTGGGAGCCTCTGCTCGTGTAAGATCTCTTGTGGTTTTTTCCTCTGAATCACTAAGTGAACGTTTTCATCTGGAAATCACAGCACTTCTTTAAAAATCACTTTCCATCATACAGAATTAGGAATATCTCACTTGAAATGCATCAAACAAATATATCGAAGCAAAAAAACAACCCTCAGAAAACTCAGGATAAGGTCTGCGGGGAGGGAAGTGCTGCAGGTGACTTCCCAAGTGGTGGCTGGTGGCCTGGTGACCATCCCTCCCTCGCTGAAAGCCACGGGATGTGTGAGGCTCTGGGGTCTGGCTGCTGTGCCAGGCTGCTCCTGCTTCCCTGCACCAACACACGGCTGCAGCCTGGGCTTGGAAGTGTTTCCTCAGGTTGTAATGTCTGCTGTGCAGGGGAATAATTTGTCAACAGTGTAATGGTGGTCCCCATTGAAAGATACATCAGTGTTTGCAGTGTAATCCCCTTTTATCTGAAGGGTTTAACCAGCCAGAGCACTGTCTCCTCTGATGTGCATCTTTCCCCAGACTAGCTAATTTAAAAAAAGAAAATACTTTCCAAGTGGCTCTGCTGGCCCTTCCTGAACTCTCTAACACACAAGCAGTCCTGTAGGTCAGATGAGGGAATCCAGGTGTTTTTGAGGTGTGGCTGTGCTGGGGAGGCACAGGGCTGACAATGGGGGTGCTGCTGGAGCTGTGTGAGCGGGGCTCTGTTCAACACCCCGGGCTCCCACACCTGCAGCCTTTGGAATGAGCTGGCTGTCCTCTGAAATGCCCATGTTCTAACTGGGAATGGCTGAGCCTGCCTGGCATGGCTTATGGTTTCTCTGTTTCAAACCTGCACATTTTCAGAGGCTTACCGAAGGTGTTTGCGTGGAAAAACTTGTCATGGGGGTTTTGTTTAAAGATGACAAAATAAAGCAGTGAAATAAAAGAAAATGATGTCAAGTAGGGTTACCAGCTGCCCTCCAGCTCTCTTTTCCTGGACCCTGGCTTGCAGCATCACATTCCCACGTGGGTTGTGGCAGCTTCTGCCTTCCCCAGCTGCACTCTGGGGAGGATGAGGATGCGCTTGGGCAGGCTACAACTCACCTGCTGGGATTCCATTCCCACTTCCACTGCTTTCCCACACCCGTGGTGGGTCTCTTACCTCTTCCCCTCTGACACT
Source organism: Promerops cafer (assembly GCA_013398275.1). Taxonomy (NCBI): domain Eukaryota; kingdom Metazoa; phylum Chordata; class Aves; order Passeriformes; family Nectariniidae; genus Promerops; species Promerops cafer. The sequence continues at coordinate 369,868 of VZSE01004604.1, forward strand.
GTCCCTTCGCTGTGCTGGATACACACGGATGGCTTCGGGGCTGTTGTTGCTGCCCTGCAGCCCTGTGCCTTTGCATGCTCAGGAGGCTGGCAGCCCAGGCAAGTTTATTTCTGTGGGTTTATTTTTGGGCTGATGCTCCTGGCCCCGCTGTTGGCGCTGCCCATCCCTGTGGTGGTGATCCCGTGGTGCGGAGCGGGGGCGATGCAGCGGGTCCGTGGCTGTGGGTGGGATTGTTCCCCTGGGACATTCACCTCACTCCTGCCTGGCCTCCATCCCAGTGGGAATGGCCACCAGGCTCTGTCACTGCCCGCAGCAAGCAGGAGGGGTGGGGAGGTGCTGAGGTTTGGAAGTGCTGAGGGCTAATTACAGGACAAACTGCAAATTTTGTGGAAGGTTAAATAAATGTTCACCCCACATTGTCCCGAGTGTTTACATGTTGTGAAGGTTTCTTGCCTTTCTACTGACTTTGTCACAAATTAATTCCTGGATTTATTTGTAGCTGCATTGCTTCCAGCAAGTTTAGGGGAATTGTCCCAGTTCTAAAATCATATATTTTCTTTATATCATGCACTTCATTGCCTTGAAAACTGCACTATGAGTCATACTAATAAAAAGTGAGTCTAAATTGGATTTGGCATCACTTTCTTTACCAACCTAGCACAAAAAGGCAAACCTTCTGCTCAAGATGCAGAACTTTGGTCAAGTTGAAGAGTTTCCTTGTTGTACAATGTTGTTCCTGGTTTATCAGTGGCTCATAACCTTTCCTCCTCTCTCTCCCACCATCCCAAGCCTCTCTGATAATTTTAATTTGAGAAGAAATAAGCCAAGGTATGCTCTGAGTATAAGGAGATGATTATCACAGCAGAATAATTACATTTGGTACTTGATTTGATTTGTTAGCTGGAAGATTAGTCGGAAAGTAGAGAAGAAAATGGATGCATTGTTGACTGCAGGAAGTTATTTATGAGTTTTTACTTACGTTTAAAGGAATCCCCCCTATGACTTAAGTAGCAGTGCGATTTATGGCCTCTCACATTGGCTAGCTGAATAAATAAATAGAATAAAGACAGGGAGAATAAAATGAAATGGTACCAGGTTTTGTGGGTGTAAAGTTTCTGTTGTGGAATGCAGGAAGTGATGGCTTTCAAAAACCCAACTGGACAGGTCAACAAAAATAATGCCCGTGTTGCATCAGAAGAACAAGATCCCAGCATGTTTTGCATTGATTACATTATGGCAGGAGAAATGCTCATGTAGTCACACACTCTGTATGGAGCCTGTGTTACGGTTCTGTAATTTTTCCATGACTATCTTCAGGTGTTATTCCTTCCATGGCTGCTTCCCCCATTCCTGCTTCCACAAATCAAGCAAACAGCGTGATCCAGGAGGGAGGAGTGGTGTCTGTGCTGGACACCTAACACTGAGAGCTGCTGGTGCTGTTCGGTGTGGTGGAGATGGGGGAGGATGGGGGTCTGCTGGCTTAGGAAACACCCAAGGAGTGAAGGAGCTGCTTGGAAGTGGGGACAGGTTTGGACAGGACCGACTCCTGCAGAGGGGACTTGGCAGTTGTCATGCTGGGAACTGCACAGAAGGCAGTCTGAGAGGAGTCAGTGTGCCTCCTCCTGCTGCTGTCACAGAAGACATGAGGTTGATGTGGCCCCTCCGTGGGCTGGTCTCCCGAAACGTGTCCGTGTGCCCGGGCTGCTCCCGTGACAAAGCAGAGCCTTCCCGAGGAGGCTTTTAGCACCAAGCACGCGTTATCACTTGACTGTTGGATCTTGTCACTCCATACTTGGTGTTTTGAAGTCGTGTCCTGGGTCAGCAGGATGCAGTAAAGTGGAAATAAAGGCAAACCTCCTGCTCTGGCTCAGAGAAACGCTGGTGACGAGTGCGCTGATTCTGTCAGAGGAAATCAGGGATGTTCTGCGCCTTGGAGCGGTGATGGGGGCCAGGCTCCGCTCTCTGCCACGCTGCTGTGGTGATGCTGATTTGCACCAGCTGGTGACGTGCTCCAAAACTGTGTTCCAGAGTAGCTCGGATGTGGATCAGACTCACTGTGCTTTTGGGAAGCCCACCGGGCAGATTTCCAGCTTTTTCCAGGTGGAATGTCCCGCACTGGCAGTGCTTGGGAAAAAAATGCCAGACAGAAAGCAGCCTGCTGACATCTCCCATGGCTGCCATTCATGAGTATAAAACCTTCAGGGACTGAAGGTGTTCTCCTCAGGGAAATGGCCTGCCTGCAAATGCTGCATGTACACTGTTTGGTGGTTGATTCCTCCACTCATTCCTTGGAAAGGGAAGGGAGTCCTGCCTGAAGTCCAGACCATTTGTTTTTATGGACAAAACCCGTAAGAAGACCTTACGGAGGTTTGGAAAATAGTGTGGACTGGCTGACATTGATTTAAACATTAAGAAAGCTTATCTCTTGTGCTCCCCAGCAATCCAAAGGGATTGGTGGGACTGGACTCCACCAACCAAGGGGGATGGACACAACCAACGCTGAGCTGGTCCCATTTACATCTCAGATGTTTGGTTGCTCTTGTGTTTGTGTGTTTCCACGTATAAAGCAACTGAGTACGCTGAGAAGCAGAGACAGAACACAGATTCCTTGCTATCCCTACCCTGCAGATGAGTGTTGGTCAAGGACCACTTTCCAAGTGCAAGGAATGGGAATAACACTGCCTCAGCTAGCCAAAAGATTCCTTGGTTTTTGTGGGAGCAGGAAAAATGGTTTGGGATGGGATGGAGAAGGTGCTGTGCTGCCAGGTGCTGAGTGCCCTCACCTGGGAAGATGATGCAGTGTCGCTCAAGGGGCTCTGTGAAGAAATGAGCTTCCCCATGTGGTGCTGAGTTTTTCCAGGTGTGGTGGGTGTCAGGCAGGACCTCTCGTGGTGGCCTGGCTCTCCTGAGTTCTGCGGGAGATGTGACTGAGGGGAGTGATGGCAGGATCTCTGAGGGGCAATGACTTACGGTGCATGGTTGAGAAACCCATGGAGAGGGATGTGCTTTCCCATGGAGAGGGTGTTCAGCTTTCCCTGGTGGAGTTTAAAGAATGTTTCTGATGCTGATCATCAGTGTTGTGTCAGCAGAAGGCATTGACAGACCCATGAACCAGAGAGCAGCTGGTCACCGAGGGATTGTGTATTGATATTTATGTCACAGTTCCAAGGTGCATCTCTGGGAATCCCCAGAAATCTTGGTCACCCTTCACAATGGTTGGTGGAGGGAAGGAAGGGCACTGGAAGGGCACAAAATGACTTTGTTCCCCCTCACAAGCTGAACCCACCAGTGTGTTTTTCTCCATGGTGGATGGGTAGATACTGGAGGATTTTTAAGCACTGAGTATAAGCTTGAAGAAAGGCAGATTTGGTGGTGATTGTGATTTATGTCACAATAGCTGCGCTGTAATTGGCTGTGTTATGCACCAGAAAGTTGAAAGAGCATTGGAATAAAGTCTTTCAATAACGTGCAACAAATTCCCATCATTAAGGAGTAACTATTGTATATGTTGTGTTGAGTAATTATAGAGTACAAGGAAGATTTGATACAGGAATTGTAGCTTAATCTCCTGCTCTTCATTACATTTTCCCATTGGAGGTTGCAAGAAATGGGAGGTATATTTTATTTTCCAGTTTGAGTGTGCTTGCTCAGGATGGCCTTGCTTTTAATGTTGCCTCACGGGGGAGAATTTACAATGGGGATTTCCATTAATGTTAATGAGAGTTATTCCTGTGCACTTCACTGACCTGGTGACAGAGGGGAAGAAATAATCATTAAATTCTTTGTGTTTTAAAAAAAATAAAATGACCCTAAAATGTCCAATATGTCAGTGGGGAGCAACTGGGAATGGGAGCTGCCATGATTGCTGCACTTGATCATTCACTGGTAGAAAAGGGAAAGGAAAAACAATCCAGAAATGCATTCTAAGTGGAGTAAATAATGAATAATCTAAGGATAGATACTGTGATTGTAAAACAAAACATACAGGTTGCTCCTGTAAAGTTGCTGGAAATGAGTTGCAGTGGGTTTTCTTTATGTGTATGATTAACACACTCTTCCATTTAAAGCCATTAGGGGTAGTGCTGCACTTGATTTAAAGTAAGTGCAGTTAATATTTTTGGTTATAAATTTCAGGCATGCTGGTAAGAAATCATCAAAAAGTGCAATTCTTCATGTAGAGGGAGCACAAATCCATATTATTGCCCCTAGAGAAGAAGAGTTTCTTCTCCTGCAGCTGGATTTTGCTGGTTGGGAAGGGCTGGTTGTGTGCTGGGGAATCAGAGCGAGCACAGAGTTAATGGGAGCTGTTGTGACACATCTTTTGTAGGGAAGTCTATCGAAAGGGAGTGAGGAAAGGGCTATACCTAATCAGTATAAATGTCAGTAGCATATTTTAATAAATTCTTGATTTTGCTTGGACTGTTTGCAATTGCATATTTAAAAGGAATCTGCCATCCCCTTTCGAAGGTATGTGACATTTAAAAGATCTGTAAAGAAGATTGGTTTGACAGCTTCAAATTACATTTGAAAGAGTTTTTTCCTTTCAAAACAGAAAATGAATACTTCCTATTCTAAATGTCACTGCAGAGACATAAACATGTTTAATCAAATTATATATTTAATTTATGTAAAACGTAATTTTTTATTCATGCAAGAGACTCACTTGTTACATTTATACCATCTCCGAAGCTTCGGAAAGTTGGTGAACTGATGAATCTCTTGAATAAATCACCGCTCAGCAGTTTTTCAGATCCTTCCAAAACAGCCTTTGGCTTCTTGTTGGCTCTCCCACTTCCAGCCGTTCTACCTTCGTTAGCAGAGCTGAGGGGTTGGCTGTGTCTTTCCAGGGTGAAGGGAGCAACTCCCGCAGAGGAGCTGGTGTGCTCGGAGCGGTGGCAGCGAGGGACTTGCGTCCTCTTGCGCGGTTATCGCGGCGAACCGAAATGATGAAGCTGCTGGGCCAAAACTGTGAGACTTCTCCCAGGGGAAAGGAGAAGCTGTGGGATGTGGTGCTCTGCGCTCCAGCTTTCACGGCGTTTGCGTCAAGGGCGGATCTGTGGAGCAGCCCAGCAGGTCTGCAGGAGGTGAGGAGCTTTGGCTGCTGGCAGGGGTGCTGCCCGTGCTGTGCAGGAGCTCTCCGGGGCTGCTGCCTGCTCACCTCTGCCTCTGCCAGCAGAGCCTCCGGAGCCGGCAGCGCACCCGGCGCCCTCCAGGGCAGGCTGCTTTTCAAGGAAGGACCTTGAGCAGTAATCCTGGGCAGGTCCCCAGAGCAAAAGCCTGCTGTCACCAGCTGTGTGTCACCGGCTGGTGTCACCCGGCTCAAGATGGATGGGCATCCAGTGGCTTGGGCTTTCCTGCTGAGAGAGGAAGCAATTGAAGAGGAATCAATGTCAAGAAACAAAACCAGTGAACTCAGCGATTTTGCTTTGTTCCTATTTTGGTGTCTGCAAGCTGCGTGGGTTTGCTGGGCAAATACAGGTGCTGAACTCATGCCTGGCTCAGAAGAGGTTGGGACTGTGAGGTTGTACCTGCCCTGGTGTGAGTAGAGCAGAGCTTGGCAAACCTTTGAGGATGCCCTGTTGTGTTGCTGCTGTGTCTCTGGGTGACCAGGCAGCCTGTGGGTGAGCTGGAGGCTGCTGTGCAGATTTTAAAAGCCAAGATGGAGCTCGGAGTGTAGTCATGTTTCTGGAAACCTCCTCTGAAGGGGGTCAGAGAAGGTCCTGCAGGCTCCTCTGCCGAGTCCTGAGCTGGCAGTGGAGCAGTTTGCTCACACACTTGCCTTGGAACACTGTCTTGGTTTGTGCAGCTCCAGTGGTACCATCCTTTTCCATTTTTTGACCTCATCAAGAACTGCAGATAGTAATTCTGGTTTAACTGCTCACTGATCAGGGAGGAGTCACGGCGCTGGGAGTTAATTGCAGCTCTCAGGCTGTGCACCACTGCCAAGCAGGTCCTGCTTGAGGGCAGACCTAGACTAACATAAAAGCTTGGGATACATCAGAAAGCAGAGTCTGGTGGTTTATTTGTAGATTCCAGTGTACTCTGAAAGGTGCCTCTGTGCGCAGTGAGGGCAGAGCAAGCACACTCAGCATGGATGCTGGAGGGGAAAGCTCAGAAGCCTGATGGTCCTCAGGTAAATCCATCCTCCAGCAGGAAAATTTGCCAGGCATCATTCATCTAAGATACCTCATGTTCTCAACATCTAAAACTTCTCTGTCCTCCTCATGTTCCAGCAGGTGTATTTGTATCTAATTATTCATGTAGGACATGGCCAAGCCAGGAGACCTTAAATGAGAGTCTCAAATGAGTCCTGGACACTGCTCCATGTGGCTGTCACAGCTCTGCCCATCAGGCATCCCTTGAAAAGGGAGACTTTCCTTGGGTAAACACAAATATGTGAAAGAGTTTGGATCTTTCAGCTCTTTTTTTTTTAATAGCAGGAGGGGTTGAGCGAATGAAGTGATATTGACAAAGCTATAATTTCACTAATTAGCCAGCTGTCATCTGTATGGAAAATGACAGGGAATATTTCTTCCCTGGTCTGTAGTTTACTTAGAAGGGAAAACATATCTCTCTGAAGATACACAGGAACTTTCAGTTTGCTGAAAGCTTTGAATGTGTCAGACAGGGGGAGGCATTTGATGCCTCATGCCTCAAAGTGTCCAAGGCCAGGGTGGATGGGGCAGGGAGCAACTTGGTCTAGTTGAAGATGTTCCTGCTCACTGCAGGATGGGGTGGACTAAATAGCGTTTAAGATCCCTTCCAAACCCAAACTCTTCCATGATTCTACGCATTTTTTTGAGATTCCAGAAGGAGCTCCTGAATGCACCCCCAGCACTGATCTGATACCAGAATCGTGCAGGAGATACCAGAGTGGTTTTGCTTTGCACCTCCTGACGTAAAATTTCCTGATCCTGGTTTTCTCCTTCCCTGGGGTTTTGAGAGCACCTGACTTCAGGGTGAGGGACACCAGGCTCCTGTGTGGTGGGGTCAAAGTGTGGTCTGAAGGGTTTGTCCTCTGTCTCTATCCTTACATCAGTCTGGAACTGAAACTGAGGCTGGGCAGGTGAATTCAGAATGTATTTTATATTTATATTTTATTTCACTAAAAAGATAAAAATAAAAGCCTTGAAAATAGCAATATTTATAGTTCAGACACAGTAGATTAGTGTGGAGATTTTGGACAACAAAGAGTAGCAAACAGTAGAGATTTTCAGTGTATTCCTCCTTTATGTTGTAGGGGAAGTGCACAGTCTATAGTTTTTTTATTACCCATTTCACCGTGAAATATGTTGCAACATTAAGTTGTATATTCCCATTGAAATATATGGCAGGAATAAAATTCCAGATAAAAGGTAACTATTTGACATTCTGTATAGTTGTTGTCATGCTGTTAAAATAACACATTGACTACTAACTTGATACGAGACAAAGATGAAGAGGAAGCTGTGTCAGCAGGAATTTCTGAGGAGCTCTGTAGTACCGACAGCGCTGCCTTCGCTCGCCGTCCCCTTCCCTCAGAACTGCAGAAGCAGAGGTTGCCCTCAAACATTAACATCCTGAGAACTTCAGTAAAATAATCCACCCTGCCTCTTTCAAAAGAAAATATACTTGCAGTACATTTCAGCAAAGCGTGATGTTTAAAATTTGTTTTCACCCTGCATGGGCTCTGCTGTAGGGAGTTTAAATCTAAAATTAGAGGAAAGTGGAGGCAAAGTGCAGTTAGCTGAGCTAATAAGATTTCAGGAGATTGCAGTGCCTCACTGGCCAAAGCCCTAATGCTGTAGAGTGTAGGATTATCCCAACTGAGTCAGCTAAATTAAAATAATTTTAATTTAATTTTTAATTTAATTTTGAAGTTGCATTATGTATTTTGTCCATCAGACCTAATTGCTGTCTTTAATGCTTTTGATGACCCTGCCATCAACGGTCTTTGTCCCCTGTCAGGACATGTCCTGCAGTTGCTGTACTCAGTGCAAAGCACCCATGGCAGAGGTTACACAGAGAAGCTGTGGATGCCCCATCCCTGGCAGTGCCCAAGGCCAGGTTGGATGGGGCTTGGAGCATCCTGGGACAGTGGCAGGTGTCCCTGCCGTGGCAGGGGGTGGCACTGGATTGTTTCATATCATCCTGTGGTTCTGTGAAGGGGCAGCGAGGGCGGTGCCTGGGGCAAGCCTGGCTAACCTCGCAGTCAGGCAGGTCAGGAAGCCCCTGCCAACCCCTTGTGGCACCTCTGCCATGGGAGCTGTGAGCTTGGAGACCACCAGCACTATTTCCAAGGTGATTCTCTATTAGAAGAGCAAGTACTCAGGGAGTAACTGGTAGGTAATGGTGCATTGCCCCAGTAGAAGTGCTGCCCTGCTTTCTCTGATCCTTTGGCCATCCCATCCTGGTGCTGGCAGGACACCACCCTGACCTGTGCCAGCATCATTATTTTGGCAACTTGGAATGTTCTTTCCTGCCCACAGCCTGTGCATCCCACTGTGTGTCCCCTCCTGTGAGCATGTCCCCAGAGTGTCATCCCCTCCCAGTGCCCACTTCTGGGATGGGAGGAGGAGGTGGATCAAGCCCAGCATCGTGGGGTTCTTGCCTGAGCATGGAGGTGCTGCACAGCCTTTTGGCACCTGGGCTTTCCTGGTTTCTACGTGCTTTGAATTGCTGGGTTGCACTGGAATTCCTGTTTGCATGGCGAGGTGTGGTCCCAAAGCAGTGAGCAGTGACCCAGCTCTGCTCCTGGGGAAGTCACTGGGAGGGTTAAACCCAGCCTGCTGCAGAGCCCTGCCTGGAGAACCTACTGAGCGCTGTAAGCACGAGCTGGTGTTAAAAGCTCCTGGAGATGACACTTGTGGCAGTCTAGCAGCAAAATGGAATAGCTTGGTAGTAAATTAGATTTTTAGTCAAATAGAAAAAAATGTTCGTTTCCCATTGTAATGACAAACTTGGTTTTTTTTGCACAATGTGTTATTTCTTCACTTTTCGTACACGTTTCCCGTGCTATTTATAGATTTACATGTGTGCAACTTGAAACCAGTCAGTTTGAAATGTTCTAATCTCAGATTTTCCATAAACATTCCTGCCTGTACTGAGACCCCTGTGCACCGAGTTTATAAAAACAATCCCCTCTAGGCAGAGATTTTTCTAACTCCCTGAATATAAGGGGAGAAATTTATAACGAAGTATTGGTAGGACCTTTGGTATAATGCTGTGAGTATTTCTGTCTACAGACATGGGAAGGATTTGCTCTCAAGCCTTTTGCTGCATAAAGGATAATTTCACATTCATATTATTGTTTTTGTAACTAAATTTCATGGAAAACATGCTTTTAAATATGTGAAGAGTTCTGCTGTGACAACATATACTTAAAATGCCTCATTCAATGTGAAGAATTACTGCAAAATAATTGATTCTGCTCAAATGTCTTCTCTTAAGCAGGTTTAATGTTCGGTATAAGAGGCCTTGTGGAGTGTTATTTCAGATGCACACACAATAATATTAAGTTATTTGGCTTTCTCCCCATATGTTAATACTTAAAGTCTGGCCTGACAGACATTAATGTTATTAAAGGGCTTTGCAGAGGAGGCCATTGCATCATTGCTGGTGCTGCTGTAATTATGACAAGTGTGGGATGTGCAGGTTGGAAACACCAGGAGCTCTGATAGAATCACAGAATGGTTTAGGTTGGAAGGGACCTTAAAGATGATTTACTTACAACCCCCTGCCATGGGCACAGACACCTTCCACTGCATCAGGTTGCTCAGAGCCCTGTCCAGCCTGACCTTGAATGTTTCCAGGAAGAAGCAGCCACAGCATCTGCTCTTGCAGCCTGGCAGATCACAAAAAATCAGCTCATGTCCTCGGGTGCTGCCAGTGCAGAAGCACTGTTTTCCAGGCTGCTGGTCAGGTAAATAATGAAAAAAATCCAGGCTGCGTCCTGGGCTGTCCGTATGAATCAGCTGTGGATTTATTCCAAAGTCCTTGGTGGCTTCCAGGTATTTTGTTTTGTGGAGTTTCCTCTTTCTCCTGGTATTTTTTTTCTGACAGTATGTTAACAAGTTTTACTGTGCCTCTGAAATGTTTAATGTAGCAGGGGCAGTGAGCAGAGTGTCTGGTCCCCAGACCCTCTCCGGAGGCTGCTGGTGTTCCCATCATCTGTGATGTGTGGCTGCAGTGTCTGAAATACTCAGAGTGCAGTTCTGGGCCCGTGGATGGGGGTGAGGTGTGAGAGGAAGGAGAGCCTGAGCATCCTGGCAAGCCACTGGCAGTGAATCCATGGGAGAACTGGGCTGCAGCTGCAGGGTGCTGATCCCACCATGGGTTTGGCTGTGGGTGAGATGGTGGTGGTCTAATTCCTCCTCTTAGGGGGAGCTCTTGTGGCACTGATGTATCAGACTTGAACTTCCTTGGGAGCCACAATGGACAGGAATCCTAAATGCACCCAGATGCAGTCTTGATGCTATTCCCACCTTTCTGGAGTCAGCTTCAGAAGGCTTTGGCTGCATCTGGCTGGAACAGGACCATGGCTTGGTCACTTCAGCACCTCTTCAGTTTGCTTTCAACAGCACTTAGAAAATGTTAATTGAAAACAGCATCTGTGCATCTTACCCCAGGCTCCACTTCTGCACTCCCTGAGTGCTCCAAATTACTGCTCCTATCTCCAAGGGCTTCTGCTTGTACAGGGATGCTGGAGGAGGGTGTGCTTAGAGAACCTTTACAGTAATTCAGCTCCATAATCATGTGAAGAGGTCAAACTGGGATCTCTGGATCCGCAGCTGTGAGTTGGTGCTGCCAGTGCCAAAAGCAGATTCTTTCTGTTTCTTCCAGGGTTATATTTTAGCTGTCATTTATTGCTCTCATCAGGGACTTTTCACAAGGGCATGTAGTGATAGGACAAGGGGGAATGGCTTCAAGCTGGATGAGGGTAGATTTAGGTTACATATAAGGAAGAAATTCTTCCCTGTGAGGGTGGTGAGGCCCTGGCACAGGTTGCCCAGAGAAGCTGTGGCTGCCTCATCCCTGGAAAGATTGTGAACACCAGGACTGTCCTAGGCCAGGTTGGACAGGGCTTGGAGAAACCTGGTGTAATGGAAGGTGCCCCTGCCCATGGCAGGGGGCTGTAGGTGAACGATCTTTAAGGTCCCTTCCAACCCAAACCAATCTGTGATTTTGTGTTTCTGTAATTTTTAGGGTGACCTAAAGAAAAGGGTCTGTAATTTTGGTTCTAAAACATATCTATCTCCCTTGGCAAAGAGAACCTCAGAATTACTTACCTGTTCAGAAAACATCTCCTTCATCTAAGCTGAATCTGAAGACAGCTTTTAAAGGTGTTTCTCTCATGACAAATGATTTTTTTGGCACTGAGTGTTCTTCTCTTCCGCACTGATGCTGCCTCCTCGGTTTCCTTCTCCAGCACCCTCACTAGCTGCCAGGCTCCAGGTGCAGCCCAAAACCTGATTTTTGGATGCTAAAATCCTTGCATCAGGTGTTTGAAGTATCCATGGCAAAGGGCCCCCTGGAAGGAAAGGTTTGCAGCAGGAGCTGAGAGAGACCTGTAGCCATGGCACTGCTGCTGTAATGTGGTGTGAAATCCTGTACCCCCACATTACATTTGGGGAAAAGCAAGTGATGCAGCGAACTGACATTTCCCCCTTGCTGTTTGCTGAGTCCCTTCTGTACACACTGGAGCATGGCTGGTGCTGTGAAGGCAAACAGGGTGGGAAAATAATAATAATGATGGAAATTATGGATTGGAAAAGGTAGAAAAACAGAGGGTGGCGTTGAGGGGGAAGAGGAGGAGTTGGGAAGATCACGCCAGACCCCTCTGTCAAAGGAGGCCCCATCTACAATACCCAGCCTGGGGGGATTGTCCTCCCCAGGGTCACACCTCAGCCCGAGGTGCTGCCCCAGGCCTGCCCAGGTGGGTTTCCCCCGAGTACTGACCTCGTGTATTTCCACCTCTCACACCAGATCAGGAGAGAGGAGCATGGAGATGGATGTGCCAGCCGGGAGTGGCACCGTGCTCCTCCTCTCCTCTGCCCCTCCTCACGGATGGGAGTGCTGCTGGATGCATCACCTCGTTCCAAACTGCCTTTGCAGAGAAAGTGCAGTTTTATTGAGGATTAGGATTGAATTCTTAACTGACTAATCAATTTTAGTAGTAAGTTAAAACGCCTGGTATTAATGGACAACTGCAACCATTAATCAGGGTTACAGCAGATTAACAGTTGTCAGCATTTATGCTGATGCTGGAGGGATTGCACTCGCCAATTCTGTATTTTTCTGAACGTGGAACACTCTGGCTTTGCTCCTGTTGATTATTTTCTCCCTTCCTGAGCTCTCCTTTGGAATCACAAGCCTAACCCACATCGGTATATGCCTGTTTTGCACACTTGGTTTCATGTCAAAAGAGATGGAAAAGGTTCATTTGTTCAACTATTTGACTGTTTAATTTGATGGAGGATGTGGCTACACCGAGACAGAGTAGGTTTAGTGAAACTATTTAACCATCTCTGTCAGCTCCAGGAATCGTAAGGCGTTAGTAAAATATGATTCAAGGAGTTTGGGGGGATGTAAATAAGAAATACTTTTATGATTCACTTACAAAATCCATCTTGTTTTCTGTGTTTTTTCACAGTAAGCAGTTTTTTTAAGTCAGTGAAGCAATTTCTTTTTGTTTAAAACCAACCAAAATAGAAACAGGTCTTAAACCTTCCTTGGTTTTTTGAGCATTCTTCCTTCATCCATTTTATTGGGATATTTTTCAGATTGAAGCTTGGATTTCCTAAAATCTTTTTACTCCACAGTCTTCAATTAGCTGATTACTATAGATTATATTCATACTCTGGATACCTCATCAAGCTGTCTAATAGCTGGATCATATTGATTGTCCTTCAATTAATCACAGTCCCTATTTTCATTTATCAAACCCAAAATACATGTAATTAACTCTGAAGTGATATAGCTCACCGTAAAGTGATTTTGCTACTGCTGTGGAGATAACTCAGTAGATTATACTAATAGGAAATGCAAGTTGAAATTAAATTAATGGTATCGTGTCCATCACCGAAGAATAATTAAAAAACTAAAAGTGAGTGACTGTAGTGAGGAATCCTTTGTAACAGCAGATGCAGATGTTTGTTTTTCTTATTTACACCTTGGAGTCTCACCATCCTTGAGCTTTTGAACAATTGCCATCAAGTTTCCCAGAGGAGATGCCGGAAATGTCCCTGGTTTCACAACAGGAAGGGAAAGGGGACTGAGAAGGTGCAGAGTGAGTAACTGCAGGTTATTTTTTTCCTATCAGTGAGCCAGTGCATGGCGGGGGGGGGGGGAAAGCTACCAGATGACATTGTTTTGCTTTCAAAGCAACTTTATTCATTTGAATGTAATCTCTTCTTCCCCCTGTGCTCATATTGAAATTGGCTCAATGTGCTTAATTCCATGACAGACTGAATTGTAATAAATAATATACACTATCCCCAACCCAGCTTGCTGCAATTGGCATGGTATTTATAACAGCCAGGCTCCCAATTGCTCATCATGGCTGAGACTTGAAACTGCAATTTTATTCATAAACACAACTGTGTGTAAACTCAGGGAGAGCTGAATATTCCTGTGTATCATTGCTCCTGCTTCCAACCAGAATGGACATGCTCCTCAAGTGCAGGGTTTTGGGAAAGCACTGGCACTAATCACTGAGAACTCAGTTATTTTAAAATTATTTTTTTCCCTTGTGGATGGAAATACATTTGTTTCTAGAGCAGAGAGGTTACCCAGCTTATTTTAGGACTTACACTGATGCTTCAATATCCCTCAGAATACTGGGCTGTTCTGAACACTGAAGAGTCCTTGAAATACCTCAGTTGAGTTTTTGGGGGGTTTCATAGCCAGAATTAGGAGACATGCTTTTTAAAAGTGTATTTTTAAAAAGTTTTGCTCTGAATTTGCAATATGCATCATTCAAATAATGCCTGTGATGATACAAATTAAAAATTACTATTTTCTTTCACTTGGTTTGGTTACTCCTTGGAGAACAGGAATTTGAGGTTTGTCACTGGTGCTGTTTCACTACCACTTCAGCTTTCCTGCCTTAGGCACTTTGTTATCAGACATTAATATCTGCAACAGCAACCAATTATCTTGTAATTTTAACAAAGGCATCAGAAAAGAGAAAGTGCTAGTTGGTTCGATGGTCGTAAATACATGGATCACAAGCAAAGAGCCTTTACTTTTATTATGCAAAATAATGACTATGTTGCTGTTAATGGAATTTACTTTATGCTATGACAATTTATAGTTGTACATGTCTGGGGAAGAGCTTTCCCACCAGGCTGTTTTGACAGCTCTCTGTAATAATACAGGAGAGTGATGTGTCTAATGAAGTCTTCGAGAAAAATATCTGGTTTGCATTTCAGAACGTGTCACTCAGTGTGTTCTGGGAGAGCTGCCTTGCATGCCATGCTGCCACTGCATCCTCGGGTGCATGTGGGAGCTGCCTCTGCCTCCACTGGGCAGGGCAGGGCAGGTCCTGCTCCAGACTTTGAGGAGAAGTTGCTTTATCTGAATCCGTGGGTGCTGCTGTGTTCTGTTGGTCTGGAATCTCAGCATATGGGGTGGTTCTTGGGGCTGTCCTGTGCAGGGCCAGGAGCTGGACTGGGTGATGCTTGTGGATCTCTTCCAGCTCAGATTCTGTGATGCTGGACTGCACGGTTGTGATGCCTTTATTTTGTAATAAAACCTTTTGAGAGTGTGACCGTCTCAGGTGCCATCTGCAAGCTCTGTGCTGACCCTGTGGACAGTGGGGGCCTCAAGCTCTGGTTTCTTGGGCTGGAAAGGAAGGACCTTTGAGCCCATGCATGGGAAAGTGCTGGTGATAAGGGTCTGCTCTGATTACGTGTGTATGAAAGGATAACCGTTGGAAAAATCCGTAAAGAATGTGTATGTATCAACACAACACCATCAGAATGGTAAATGAAGTGTAGTCCGTGGAGTTTCCCATATTCAGGGGCCGGGAATGTGGCTGAATTTAAGTGTTAAGTTGGGCTTTGTTGTTGTTTGTCTCTTCCTTTTCCTCAGCAAGCTTTTCTTCTCTGCTAATCCTCAGAAGCAGCCCAAGAAATGACATTTATGCATATTTCATAATGTGATTTCTGTAGGCACACAGAGCAAACAAATCAATTTCTCAGCAGCACGCTGTTTAAAAGAAACAGCAACAACCTGTGGGATAAGTTGCAGAAGCTGTTAAAATTAATTATAAATGGCAGAAGATATAACATTTGGGGGAAAAAGTGCTAATGTGTGAAGAATAATAAACATTCAGGAGATGAAAAGGAACTCTCTGTCATCTGATTATTTAAACTTCATATATTTATAAATATCACAACACGTTAAAACAATGTACCGCTCGCAACCAACAGCACATTACCATTTTATTCTGGAATTGCAACAGCCTCATCTGCTCTCACAAATAATGACTTTCACCTTTCTGGGCTCGGAGTTTTGCTGCGGATTTGTGCCCGTGTGACTGCCAGTGCACTGTAATATTTTTCAAACGAGAGCAGGAGTGGGTTGGTGGTGGCTGTGGGTGGGGTTTTACTGCTCTGTGGGCTTAAGCTGCTCACTTAGGAGATGCTTTTCTCCTAGGCAAGGTCTTGGGCAATGTGAATCTGACTTGCGTTAGAGTAATCCAGCGTGGCTGCTGTCAGTGGTGGATGTTTCACTGGTAACTACCAAAGGAAGAAGAAAATGGAGAAGGATTTCTGTTTGAGGTGTGAGTTGTGCAGAATAAGCCAAATCTCTACAAAATGATGCTGGTACAGGAGCGTTCCCTGGGCTGCAGTAATTTCCCTTCAGCCTGTTTTCAGTAGCAGGAGCTCTGCAGCAGGTACCGCCGTGGAAGGGCTTGTGACGAGGGCAAGCGGTGACTGCGCAACAGGGCCGGCTTCAAGCTGAAGGAGGGTGGATTTAGATGAGATATTAGGAGGAAAAATCATGGCTGTGAGGGTGGAGAGGCCTTGGCACAGGGTGCTCAGAGCAGCTGTAGCTGCTCCTGGATCCCTGGAAGTGTCCAAGGCCAAGTTGGATGGGACTTGGAGCAGCCTGGGACAATGCAAGGTGTCCCTGCCCATGGCAGGGGTGACATTGGATGAGCTTTAAGGTCCCTTCCAACCCAAACCATTCTAGGAGTCCATTCTGAAATATCTTATTTCTGTGGGAAAATTAATATAAATTTACCCAACCAAAGTGGTTTTTCAGTGCTACAGGCTTTGGTGAGAGTAATGTAGGACCTGTGGGTGATGGAAATGCTCTGCAGCCTTGGGCTTTGGATCAGATGATCTTTAAAAGTCATTTCCAAGCCAAACCATTCTGTCAGTCTGTGATCTGTAGCCTGTTGAAGGTTCCTCTGGAACACAGCACTGTGGTTGCTTCAAACCCCACCTGAGCTGTGGAGTGGAAATCACTGCAATTTTTACAGATACTGAGAAATGTGGTAACATAAAGAGATCTTCTCTGGCAACCAGGACTACTGCCACTGAAGTTGTCTGGGATTGTGTTCTTGTACAGCAGCTGTACCCTTTGTACAGCAAAAAACAGAACTGTTTATGCACTGTTATGAACTTTCCTCAGCTTGCTTGTATGGTGAAGAGGTGAGGTTATTGGTCAGCAAAATATGGTCTAATTAGAATTAAATTGTTATTTTTATTACGATTTTGTGGGTCAGGTTGATGGAAAATTCTTGGAAGACAGCACGTTCCTGCTTGGGACTTTTCACGTTCCTGGGTTTGGGAGTGTTTTGGTGGGCGGCTGCTCCTGGCTGGGTGGAAAAGCTGCTGGGCGGCCAGCAGAAGGGCCATGTGGGCAACAAAGGATGAAGAGCATCTCTCAACCACAAAAGCGGCTCCGGGAGGTGGGTGGGGTGTGGAAACCTGCTGACACACTGAGCATCCTCGCACCAAGGGCTTTGCTAAACTGTGGCTGGATTTTGCACCAATGAGTTTTGCAGGGTTTCGCTGTTGTCCCCTGCAGCACAAGGTTGGGGTTCCACCACACCCACAAACCCCCCCATGATTTTAACAGCCTCTCGCTGCAGTTACCTCAAAATCCACTCTTGTAGTAATTTTTTTCCCCTGAAGGTGCTGACCCGGTGACGCAGCGTCAAAACCGCTCGGTGGCCGTCGCCCCGCGGCCTGTCCAATGGGATGTGACACTTCAGCCCTCACGTATGTCACTCGGTGCTGGCACCGCGGGACGGGCGAGCCCCTCGCTTTGCGGGGAGCCAGCGCCCAGCTCGGGGGCTCCGGGATCCCCCAGAGCCGGGATGCTGCTCTGCGGGAGGGCTCTGCCAAGCCCCCGCTGGCTCCGTGACCTGGTGGGTGGCTTTGTCCCGGCGCAGGAAGGGAGCCGGGCTTGGGCAGCGGGGCCCTTTCGGCTGAAAGGCTGTTAGATCCAGGTCACCGAGTTCGGGCTGCTGCGTTTTCTGACAAAGTCTAAAAAATGCAGATTCGTAGCAGCCCTGTGTTAATGAATTCCGACTGCTTGGATTTCGCACTGAATAATGGCCGGAATTACCAGAGATAGTGACTTATGAGATGTGATTGAATATCATCCTTTTTCTCGAGATTAAATTGATAAAATGATGTAATATCACATTATTTTTATTAGCAGGCTTTGATACAAAATTCTCTGTGGAGCAGAAGATTTTGTTATAATAAAACAAAGGTGCTGAAATGAGAAAAAAAATTCAATAAATTTTTAAAGCGTAGTATCACATTTTAAATGCAATTTTGTGCATATGGTGAGTGAATGCAATACCTCTTTACCCTCAGGCCGCCCACTTTCATACATTAAAAATATTCTATTTAAATGCAGATTTTGATTTGCTATCTGGTGTGGCATTCAAGGAGAAGAGACAGGAGAAAAGGAAGAGTGTGTGCATCTCTTAATTTAATTACATATTTCTTTTGACGCTCAAAGGTGTGAGCAGTTGTTAAGCGTAAGAACGTGCCTGTGTAAAAAAAAAAGTGCATGGTTGATTTTTTAAAATCAGTAAAAGAAAAGGTAATCTCAGCCTCAACAGAGAGTCCAGTGAGTTCTTGTGGATATAAATATGTAAATATGCATCATCACGTGTGTGTTACAGGTCAGACCACTGGTTCCCAGCGTCGTGACTGTGTCAGGACAGCGCTGCTGAAAATCAGATCCCAGTTGAAAATAGCTGCCTGCTAAACCAGAAAGATTGTTTTTAGCCAGAATCAGTGCAATAATCTTTTTTTTTTGGTGTGGCCCCATCCAGCGTGGCAGCAGGGTGCAGGTTGAGGGGATGTCATGAGCTAGGGGTGGATGCCCCTTTTTTTGTTTGCTTGGTGTCATCTGGATGGCTGTGATTTTCTGGAATTAAAACCAAAATATTTCTTTTTAGAACTATCTTAGAAATGCAGAGGATGGACTGCAAGGGGCAAAAGTCATAGTAGTAAAATGCCTTGAACACCATGGAAGTGATTTTGCCATTTGATGGTGTGAAAACCAGGGAGGTGGCATTTGGGCTGGGGACTCTTTGTCTTCATTTGCCTGTCGTCTGGGTGAAAGCCTATTTTCAGAACTGGAGAATATTTGAATTTCAGTGCCCTGGAGCAAATAGGTTGAGTGGTATCAGAGATTATCAGATTTAATTCATTTATTTTAAATGTAAATTGATTTGAAGCCACTGGGAGCTGTTAAAAGTGTGCTGTCGCTGGCCTCTGCACTTGCTGTGTATTATTTCTCCTGCCGTCCACTTCTGTCCATCCCTTCTCCCCATCTTTTATCTGACTGGCTCGTTCCTCCTGTCTCAGAGAGACCTGAGTTTTGGGGCTCTGTGCATCACACAGAGGGTGTGAGGCTTCCTCTCCTGACAAGTGCTCGAACATTCTGGCTTTGCTGTGGTTGTGTCCCAAAACGTCATCTCCCAGAGCCAGAATTCTTCCCTGCATCCAGCAACTTCTCTCCCGTGATTGAAACACACAGATAATGCAGATGTTGATGGAGTAAGGGGATGGTTTAATTGGGATGGGCAATGAGGGTTATTCCTGTGGTCTTGGGAGGATACTGGGCTGCAGTGGGGCTGAGTAAAAGTCACTGGGCTCCCACTTCCAGGCTGTGCCAGCTCCCTGGGCACAGCTTCCCTGCTCCTGCCAGTTCGGTGCAAAATCCATGTTTTCAGGGGCTCCGTGACTCACCACGAGCAGTTTATAGTTTCCTGTAAATATAAATTCAGGGCTGTACCAAAGAGTGCCAAATGTATGTTTTTAAGTCTATATATAAAATTATTTGATCTCGCAGGGCATCGCATTTGCCAATTTTTCTCTTGGGCACGTAGATATTAAAATCATATTATGCCCAATATGTGGTTGTAAATTGAAGTCGCAGTGGAAAGGAATATTACAATTTTTCCGCTTTAATGTTAGTCTCAAAGAATGTGTCCTTCTGAAGAAAAGGTTATTTGTCTAATATGCTGGAGAACAGTTCATAAAATTAACTAAGAGTTATCCCCATAAAATGAGCTTCAAAGAGAAAGCAACCAAGGAAACTCTTGGGAAGCAAATCCCCCTTGGTTTTCCAGCACCAGTGCAAACTCTCAATTTCTCAAGCATTGGGAGTGTTAGGGTGGCATTGAGGGGGATTTAAAATATGCCCTTCTTTTTGGGGAGAAGTAAATCCCAACACAGAATCACAGAATGGTGTGGCCTGAAAGAGACCTTGAGGCTCATCTTTTTCCACTCAACCCCTGCCATGGGCAGGGACACCTTCCACTATACCAGGTTGCTCCAAACCCCATCCAACCTGGCCTTGATGTCTCTCTCCTCCTTCAGCATTCAAAAGTAAAAGCATTTAGAAATAAGTATAGTCTTAAAATAAATGTTAATAGGTGAGTAACAAATCTAAAACATCCAGAGAAGCAGTGGTGATGTTACCTGTCTCGTGAGTGCTTAACTCAAGGCTCTGCAATTTCAGACTGATAATTTTAGCTGCTTTTGGGGGTATTTTTTATGGAAAACGTGGTGGGAGGAGAAAGAAAATCAGTGGAATTGGTTTACATATTGCCTTAACTACTCTCACAATAGTGGAAAGCTCTCATCAAGTATGTATCAGATTATTTTATGCCAACATTAATATTGGAAGCACACATGTAATCTGGAGTCAGCAGGTTCATACACTACTATCTCATTAAATTTTCAGGCAAAAGCTGCAAAAATTAATTGGAGGCGTGTAATAGTTTAGAATGTGAGCTGGCTTATGGTAATATAAATTACATGAGGAGAAGACAGTTTTATATACTGAGAGAGGGAAAACTGGTTTACTTTAATGAGAAGAGATAGAAATGTGGAGCTATTTTTTCATTACAGATGCACTCTAAACTGTTTGGACTTACTTGATGAATAGAGTTAATTCTCTGCTACAGTTCCAATAATTCATGTTGCACAGTTTAATGACTTCTAGATAAAAACAGGATTGAAATGTTAATTTCTATGAAGAAATTGGAGCACTCTCATACATCAAGCTTTTTTTCTATTAAACTACTAGTTAATTTCACTAAACAAGTCTCTTAGAGATATTTCATGCTACATAGACTTTTGTATTTCTCACCTGCTTTGTTTTATTCCATTGGCCCTGAACGTTGGCTACCACGAAGCGCTGCTGGGATGCGGAAAAATTTCAGTTGTACTTAACCTGTCATTATCATAATTAATTTTTTTTCTACAGCGCACCCTGTGATGTTTAGGCCTGTTGGTGCTTTCTCCTGTATTTCCCAGTTGATCCATCTGGTGAGGGGTTGAAGTTCTCTGCTGCCTGTGCCATCCAGGCATAGCCGGTGGCCTTCATCCGAGGAGGGGCACAGGGAGCTGCTGGTTGGTAGTGTCTGAAACACTGTGCTTGAACCTCCTCCTTAATTCAGTTTGACTGCTGGTCTTCTGTGTGCTGCCTAGAGGTTGGGTACTGCTGGTTGATGCTGCGTAGAGAGGACAAAATTGTTTTTTCTTTTGCATATTCTTTGTTTCAGGAGTTTCTCTGCTAACTTGAATTTGTTTCTGTTGTTCCAGTCCAATTTTCATCATCAGAGATGAGTAGTTCTCTCATCAGCCTTGCCTTTCCCCTGTTTGGTGCCATCCCACTCACTGTTCCATGTACTCTTCCATTCCCCTTCTGTCACTTTGATATTTGCAGTTTCCTGTATGTAGTTTGATATTTCTGGTATTTTGCAACATCTGCCCAGGGCAGTGCTGGAGTCACCATCCCTGGAAGTGTTCAAAAAAATGTCAAGATGGGGCACTTGGGTATATGGTTTAATGTGAAGTTGGTAGTGTTGGATTAACTATTGGACTTTATGATCTTAGAGGGCTTTTTCCAACTTACTCAGTTCTGTGATTTCGTGATCTTTACATGGGAACTTCATCATGCAACCTCCCTTAGTAGAAACCATGGGTCCTACTAGGGTTCTTCTAGGTGTGTAAATTCCCCTTTCCATGGGATTGCAGAACTCATTCTCCTCCTGGAGGTACCTCTTGCCCATTCACCTCTAAATCACATCCTCAAGTGCCTCACCCAGACATTTTCTCAACATTTCCAGGGATGATGACTCCACCACTTGGACTGTAAAAGGGCAGGGTGATGGAGAGCCAGGAGTCACTGATGGGGGAGCTTCAGCTCCCATAACATGACCTAGGGCAGGCAGGCAAAGGCATAGGCTGCCCAGCACAGGTGGCACTCCCTTGGGTTGTTAAGCTTCTAAAGAACAGGATTTCACCTGATATGTTCAAAAAAGGATGAGTTTTGTTGCAAACAAGAGAAACTTTCAACATCGCACTCTAGATGCACAATTTTGTGGGGTTTTGTGTGTGTGGTGAAGAAGGAAACATCATCCAGGTGCGGGTTTTTGCAAATTTAGCAAGACAGAGGTGAGCTTGGCCAATGAGTCGGTGGCTGTGGGGACACCACAGTGGAGCTGTGGGTGATGTCTCCTTTGGGGACACCACAGTGGAGCTGCAGGTGGGCTCTGCTTTGGGGCCCAGAGTGCTCACACCAACTCCCACCTGGTGGGACGTGGCCAGTGCCTCCTGCTACCCAAAGAAAGAGGAATTTTGGGGTGTATGACGTCAGCCAAGTCCCCATCCAGGTGGGAAGGTGAGGGCCTGGGTGTGGGTGGGAGGGAGCCGTGTTCCTCAGCCTGGTTCCTCCATTCCATGCCTTGGGCTGTTCATCCTGAAAGGCACTTTTATCCACGGACCTTGTTCTGCATTGTGCGTCCCCGGTGTCCGACACCAGATTAAACAAAGTGTCACGCGTGCGAGGTGTAGGGAGCAATTATTTTAACCCATCTCTCCTTCTAGTGTGGAAAATCTGCTTGAAATAGGACTTGCTAAAGTCATTGTACCATATACAAAGGGGTTATTAAAATGCACTCTAGAAATAGAAAATAGGATTAGAAGAGACACTTTGGCTTTGAGGCCTTCTCCGGCCGAAAGAAGGCCTCATGGCCAAAATGTCTCCTTTAATCTCATTTTCTGTTTTGTGGTAGGAATTTTAACTCTCCTCACCCCCTCCCAACCCCCCTGTGTCTCTCTGCCCACATGCTGGTCTGGCACCACTCAGTTCCCACAACTGGGGGCTCATAAGACAAAGGGATATTTTTCACTTGTCGTAATAGCAAGACATTTTATTTATAGTTCAAACAATTCCCCTCGCAAAACCCACAACCTGTTTCTATCAACCGACTTTTGGTTGTTTGCACCAAGGCTCCCATCCATCAGAATTCCTTGCTCTTCAGTCCTGGTGAAGGCTTCTTGTGCTTCTGAGTCCTTGGGACAAAAAACACCTGGAAATCCTAATTATTTAGTGTGAAATGCTGAATTTTCCGTCTCTGTAGGTAATTTGGTAGTGAACACCTGTGATATGGATACCTCTATATATCTATATGCTCTTATATCTATATATTAGTTGAAATGCAAAAGCTGCAAGCTACAGCAACAACTTAATGTTTTAAACATGTCCTATAATTTAAATTTGACCTTTCCTGGATAATAACAAACTGATATCTAGTTGCTTCACCGCCTTCTAACATTTTGATTCCTAAATGGAGTTTTTAATTTAACATGCTAAAATTTATGCTCCAGATTAGGGAAAAAAAAACCCAGATCTTGCTGTAACTCTTAATTACAGTTAATTACTGTATTTCTTAATTAGATTCTTAATTTCCAACTATTTAACTTCAGTGAAACAAATGGAAAAGCAGCAGTCCACAGAGAGCCTGAAAGAAGCAGTCTGAAGATCTTATAGAAGCAGTCATGGTTTTTTTAATATTTTTGTATTTTGAAGGAATCCTGAAGGCACTGAATTTTATTTCCATAGCTGGGAAGGGCAGCGATCTGTGTTTATAATTGTGGCAGGAAAATTCTGAGGGGAAAATTACTCCTTCTGAAAGGGTTTGCATCCATATTGCAGGTTGGAGGAAGGAGAGAGAGGTGCCAGAAGCAAATGCAGGGAAATATTCAGGTTACTCATCAGTTGGAGTAATAAGTATTTGAAGAACTTGCTGGTGACTGGATTTTTAAATGCGAAAACCTTTTGGATGTTTACAGTTGGAGTCTCAGAATTCCTCTCAGCTGAGTCACATCAGTGTGTACCCACATGAGTGGGTACATTCAACATCTGGAAGTGTCTAAGATGAGGCTGGATGGGGCTTGAAGCAACCTGGTCTAGTGGAAGGTGCTGGAATTAGATGAGCTTTCAGGTCCCTTCCAACCAAACCATTCTGGAATTCTCTGAGTGCTGGTGGGAAGGTCCAGCTCCAGCATTTGGGTTTCATCAGAAGATGCTTCACCTACCCAGATGCCCCAAGTCAGAGCCTCCCCACTCCCCGAGTGCCCCAGCTCTCAGGATTTTTATGTTTTTCCTCACAAAACAAAAATAAACTTTAAACCCCCCCAAAAACCATGTTGTTTGAATGCAGTGCAGTACCAGACACGAGCGTGCTTCTGCCTCAGGAAGGCTGATTCTCCCTCGGAGGTGGATACAAATGGTCAGCTTTAAACCTCATAACAAAAGGTTAATTTTTCTTCCTTGACGTCTTGCTGACTAAGTCAAACCCCGAACATGAGGTCGTTGGCTGTTTCGTACGTTTCCAAAGACGGCTTTATGCACCCGTGATATCAGTTTTGTGTCTCTTGGCAACAGATTGGTTCTGGCACCCCGAGGACGGGGCGCGTTGGCATTCCTGAACTGCCAAGAGACACAAAGCGGATACTGGGGGGACTCGGTGCCTTGCTGGAAATACATTAAAATACGTTTTGTGCCATAATAAGGCGTTTTGAAAAATGAGCTTTTTTTGTTGTTGGGTTGTTTGGTTTTGTTTTTTTTTCCTGGAGCCAGTCCTCCCCCACCCTCATTTATGGGTATGTTTGTAATGCCTTGGCTCCCACTGCCCTTTGTGGATGGACGCTTCCTCCCTGGAATGCTGCTCGCCCTCACCCAGGGGTGATGCCTCTGTTGCAGAGCTGTTTTATTTCACTTTTTCCTATGCACAGGAAAAGGAAGGAAAAACCTGATAGAACCATAAGATGAAAACGTTAATTTGTGGTTTTTTCCTTCAGGGAAACTGTCCCATCTTTGAAAGAGCTGTGAATGCAGCATTTTGTTGAGGTGCTTATCTCAAAAATAGAAGAAAAAAAAATGCATCAAAAGAGGTTATTTTTTTTATATTATAGGGCTAATTATGATGTGTCTATTAGATATCTTGGCAAAATCTTTAGTGCCTTATGTGCATAACCAGGACAAGTGCTGAAACTGTGTAGAATAATTTATAATGCACGTCACAGCCAAAAATTTACTGTCATTCAATCAGTGAATTAAATAAGCGTCATCTTACCGAGCTTTGAAATCACCCATTTCATTACTGCAGATTACATGTACAGTGGTGAGGAAGGACAGCAGCTGGGACGTGCTGCACAGGCTGGGCTGAGAGGATGAGGGTGCACCTGGGGATTCCTGCAGTTTCCTTGCCATGGCCACTCAGATGGGGTGAAGAAGCCACGACAACCAGAGAGCAGATTGCTGCTCTTGTTGGATCTGCAGGTGTTGTGCTCTTGGCTTCACAAGGGCCAGGCTGAGGTGATGTATCAGGGCAAGTGTGGAAGACCCAACTCGGAAGAGGCCATCATGGGAAAGAGGAGCTGGAGGGAAGGGACAGAATGTGAAATTTTGAGGTTTCAAATGCGGTATGGATGTGCTTGAGGAAGTTGAGGGAAGAGCAGACAGCAGGGCAGAGGGTTTGGGTGGTTTGGATGTGCTGTGATTGGAGGGGCTTGGGCAGATGCAGCCACTTTTCCTCTGACCTGGGCAGCGCAGAGTTGTTTGGGGCACGTGTGATGGTCACCTGAGAGCTGCAAAAACACCCCTCTGCTTTATACCCAAGGGTAGATTCTCTTCTCCTTGGTGCTTGTTCCACTAAAGACCTCTTACCTGCTGTTAGGGAGATGCACATGAGGGTTTGCAGACACCAGTGAGAGATTTCTAAGGAGTTCTCTAGTGGCCTTCAGCGAAGAAGGCAGTTCTTCGAGACTCAGAACAAGTGGTGATCTCGGCATTGCTTCCTTTCACGTTAAATGACACCATCCTCTTTCTGTTATTGTCACAAATCTTAAGATTGTTATTCTTCCCATTTTAAATAGAGCATGTGGGAAGATCTAAATAGGCAACTTACTCTAGTGGGAAGTTGATACACATGCCATCACGCAGCCTGGTATTTATTCCTCTCCATTAAATTATATTCTGCAGACCATTTTTAAATGTGTACGTAGCCAGTGTTAATTTCAAGGAGAGAGATTTTTAAAAATACATATACTTAAACAGTGTTGGAACCCATTACAAAAATCTATTTAAAATCAATTGTGTGCGAGAAGAAGTCTACAAACAAAAGGGCAGAGACAGGCATATCAGCTCTAATTTACTACTGGATTCCCTTTGACAGGAGCCATTTAGATAGAGGGCAAAAAATTATCTCACTGAAAAAGGCAGTGATTGATCACATGTTGGTAAGTGAATCAAGTCTGCAAAAAACAGAGGCGATTAAGGGACAAAGAGGAATTATCATATTACAATGTTGCTGCCTGTCAAACCTCCGTCTTGTTGTGCATTCATGTGTCACGTTGTGACATTCGATCAGCGCTTAACTCCCTGGGACAAAGGGATGGTCGTTAAAAATCTCTAAATGCTGCTCGGAATTGTGCTGGGGGTGTAAATCCGTGTTTTGACTGCTGACAGAGATCTTTATGCCCGCAAGAATAGATACACAGGACCTGGCTGACAACTTATTAAGTAGATCTTAGCACCAGGGCGTTTCCAGCTCTTTCTCATCCTTGGTGTTGCTTTGCGGGCCATGACGGGATGGGTTGGGAGGTGCCAGGGAGAGCAGGCAGGCCCTGCTCATGGGCAGGTAAAACAGCTGAAAATTGGTGAAACCAAAGGTATTAATCTCCAGAAAATGGAAACTGTGGAAGCAGGAGGTGGGCTGGTAAAACCTGCGGTGAAATGGGAAGGATGAGGATGTGGTGGAAGAGGGTTTGTGGGAAGATGTGGGAGAAATGAGAGAATATGCGTGGGTGGCAAAGCTGTGGGGAGAGTCTGTGCGCTCGGATGGACTCCAGGGTTAACAGCAGCCGTGGGTGAGGCTGGAGACAGAGGAGACAGGACGTGCAGGTTCTGTGTCAGCATTTTCCCCAGCCTAGACCCAGTTAATGCCTCGCCCAGCTCAGCTGCTTCCCGGCGGCCGGGCTGCAGAGGAGCGTGGGGGACGTGGGCAGCGGGCGCGCGCCGATGAGCAGTGACAGGTACAGGGGCGCGCCTGGCAGCTCCACGGCTCAGCATCCTCCCTGCTGAGGTGCTGGTGTCCTGCTCCCGGGGGACAGAAGCCTCTAGAGACCGTGGTACGTTCATAAACCTTCTCTAGAAACACGTGCAGAAATGTGCTAAGTCTTTAAAATAATGGACTGCAGTTTAAAAAAGTAACAAATCTGTACTTTTTGCATTTTGTGGCCTTGGCAGGTGCTCTCAGGATGCTGCTGGTGTGGCTCTCTCTGTCTTTTCCCACCCATGTGGGTCCTGCTCTGGACACACACACTTGGATGTGCAGGAGCTCTGTTGGAGAAGCCACTTTGCTCTGCTGAGTTTCAGGGTCATGCTGGTATGGGGTTGGAACTAGATGATCTTCAAGCTCCCTTTCTAAGCCAGAGAATTCAATGATTCTATGACATCTCCTTTCCTTGGATTTTCTTTCTTCAGTACGTGCAGTTAACCAGGGTCTTGCCTGCCTGGCTCTGTACACAAGATGCACCTGCTTGGAGTTTTTTTTAAGGAAAAAGGAATGGAGAACAGTTGTGTGCCTCATCTGGGTACTACACCAAAAAAGCAAGGTTAAAGGTACCTACATGACAAAGATCAGATAAAAGCAAATCAAAAACCACAGATCAGCAAAGTGGTAGATCTCTGAGAACCAGCCTTTGTGATTTTCGGAGAGCTTCTGTTTAAGCAAGTGTCTTGCTTGGATGAGAACAGAAAACAAGTAAAGCATCAGCTTTTTGTCAGGGAATAGGATGATACTGGACTGCTCTAAGTATCTGCATCATGACTGTGTGTCTGAATATATTAATCAATAATATAGAAGAAAGGGGTGGACAGGGAGTTGGTGGCACTGAGGCAGTGAGGGATTCTGTGGCATCTCTGGTGGGAGGCAGCCCTGTGCAGAAGGAGGCAGAGCTGAAATTAAGGAGGATCACACGGTCAGATGAAAGCCACCACAGCCAAACACAAGGCTGGGTGCCCGGGAAGGAGCATTCCCAGCTCCTTGCACACACTGCTGTGCTTTCAGTGGACTGAAACCACTGGGGAAAAAGAGCCGAGGGTCGCTGCAGACAGCTCGATGAAGACATCTGCTCAGTGTGCAGCCAGTCACAAAAGATCAAGAAAGGCATGAGACCATGGGAAGAATGGGTGAGAAAATATGGAAAGTGTGATAATGCTGTTATGAGGGTGCTCAGAGTGTCCCAGTGTGTGCTGGGGAGGTTCCCCCTCACTCTGCAGCTCGGGAGGTTCTTGAGAGGTGATGGCTGAAATGGAATCACACAATCATAGAATGATTTGGATTAGAAGGGACCTTGAAGACCATTTCCACCCCTCCTTCCACTAGACCAGATTGCTCCAAGCCCTGTCCAACCTGGCCTTGGTCACTTCCAGGGGTGGGGCAGCCACAGCTTTTCTGGGCAATCTGTGCCAGGGCCTCGCCACCCTCACAGGGAACAATTCCTTTCCAATATCCCATCTAAACCTCCTCTCTTTGAGCTCAAAGCCATTCACCCTTGTCCTATCAATAGTCACAGCTTGTAGGCATGTCTGCGTAGTTGAAGAGATTGGGGCTGTTTAGAAAGATCATGTGAGTAAGAGGATTTGTGTGAGAGGTTTTGTAGACTAATGTTTGACATATTTAACCTTTCTCAAAATACGAGAGCAAAGGAAAATCCAATAAAACCAGGGGCGTGCACTGGGCACTCTGCAATTGATGTTTCCCCCCGGTGCTCTCTGAAGCACCAGAATGTTGGGCAGCCCCACACTGCCCCTCAGCCTGACCTGCTCCCTCCTCCCTGCTCCTGCCTTTGGAAACGTTGTCCCCTTCTCTATGGACGAGCATATTTCAGCCTGTTTGACACTTTTTGGCAGCATGTACTGAAACTGCTTTTCATACTGCGTTAGAAATACGGTCGGTCACAGCGTGTTCTCCTCTGCTACCAAATCCTTGCTGAGAATCTGAAGTATTTTGAAGCCACATTCAATTAACATGACTTCTTTGGGAGCACAGGACTTCTCTCAGCAGTGTTTTCAGCAGCCTCAGCGTTGCCTTTGTCAGACAGAAACGCTTCTTACACTCCAGTCTTGATGGAAGCAATAGGGAAACCTCCCAGATCCTGTGGGGGGTCCCTGGCTGGGGACGGGGTTCGTGATAAGAGCTGGGATATGGGATGGTTAGGCTGCAGCTTTTGTGAAGGAGGGCTCCACACACATTCCTCTTCCTTACACTTTTTCCTTTGAACTCAAGAATAATTCTTGGACTGGCAGGGATGATTAATGCATAGATACTGAAAAACATAGTTGGCTTTTTAAAAATGTAGTTACTTGGAAATATGGGCTGGCTGCCATGGAAGAGGGTGCTGTAGGAGTTTATCTGAACACAGAATACTGGAAAGTCAAATTTTACAGTCGTTTAATTTGTCCAGTGTTTTCAAATAAGGATACTAAATGAATATATTTAAAACAGCGTTACTCGGGAAAAATATTTATTTGACAGGGTCACTGTGAGTTCACTGGTACAATACTGGAACAGCACAATACTGTTCAAAGTGAAGATGGAGAGAAATGCCTGCTCAGTTAAAGCCCTGGCAATGCTGCCCCAAATGTGAGCATGCAGATGGCAGCAAGCAGCCCTGTCCCTGGGGTGTGTCCCTCGAAGGTGGCTTTCTCTGCAGGGGCAGCTTCAATGGCTCTGTGTTAGAATCACAGAATGGTTTGGGTTGGAAGGAACCTTAAAGACCATCCAATTTCAACCCCCTGCTGGCAGAGATGCCTTCCACTAGACCAGGTTACTCAGAGCCCCATCCAACCTGGCTTTGAACGTGTCCAAGGATGGGGAATCAACCATAAAGGATTAATCGTCTAATCTGTTTAAAATCTGTGGAAGCAGAGCTCTCTGATGGGCTTTGTTTGGGACACTGGTGATGGAACGAGGGTGAGTGTTGTCCCAGGTGGGTCACATCTCATGGCCACAGCTCTTCGCTGTGGTCTGGGCTAGTGAGTGCACATCTGGCCAGAAGAGACAAAGGAGGGTCCTGTCCTGCTGGGCACTGATTGTGTGTTAACGAGCCCTCACCACAGAGCAGGACACTGCTCTGAGCTTTGTGCCTGGCAGGGAACATGGTGGATGGCTGCTGGGACACGGGCGCTGCTGGCCATTGCTGAGACCATTAAAAGGATTCAGAAATTATTTTAGAAACCCTACTTCTGCTAGGCGTCAGGAGCAGCTCCAGCCAAGCCAGCTCGGTGCCAGGAAACAGCTCGGATGGTGGAGTCTCCTGCCGGCAGCACCGCTCTGCCAAGAGCTAATCCCCTGTGAGAGCACGGGAACAAAACAGTGCCGCTCGCACAGCTCCTCCTTGGGCACAGGGAATTAATATTAACCCTGGACTGCCGCAGAATTCCCGCTGCATCTTCCATGGCTCACGCTCCAGGCACACC
The DNA here is from genome assembly GCA_013398275.1 of Promerops cafer. Lineage (NCBI taxonomy): Eukaryota > Metazoa > Chordata > Aves > Passeriformes > Nectariniidae > Promerops > Promerops cafer. Next base: position 400,174 of record VZSE01004604.1, read on the forward strand.
TCCTTGCCAAGGATCATCCACCCCAACACGGAGCGCAGAAGTGAGGCTTGGCCCGTGCTGCCAGGTTTGCTCGGAGGCAAACAAAACCCTGGCTCCTCTGCAGATGCCAGCCTGCCTTGCTTTCTGCTCCTTTGGAAGCGCTGGTTCTCCTTGGGAGCGGGCTGGCGAGCCTGTGGAGGTGTGGGGACCCACTCCATAGCTCCTGATCTGTGTGGAGAGCCAGGCTGTGGAGCTCCAGCCCTCATCTTGGTGCCAGACCCAAAGCTTTTGAGCCCAGAGGGTGGATGCATTGCTTGCTTAGTGAAACGGGTTAATGCTTCGCTGGACTCCAACACGTCAGTGGCTTGGACAGCTCAAAGCAAACAAAATTCCAGTTTGGATTGAGCTGGCCCAAAATGAAGATCCTTGTTTTCTTTTTCCTCCTGGAATTTTGGGCACATTGTCCCCACATGAAGCTCTGCAGTTGGCTGGAGTGGCATGTTGGTGATGTGAAATGATTCCAGAGGAAAAGTAGATAAACATTTTTATACTGAGGTGTCTAGTGAGAGAAAGTTTGCATGTAGACAGCCTTTAAATTAGGGTTTAGGTGGACTCTTTATATCTGTCCAGGATTTTTTCCTGTTTCCAGCTTGTAATCTGTGGGCCAGGTTTATAAAGCTTTCCGAAATTAATCCATTCAAAAAATGCAAAGAGGGCAGCTGAAGGCAGGTCTCTGCTGCCTCGGGCAGTGAATTTGGCTCACGTTTCCAGTGTTCCCACTCAGTTCCCAGAAGGAGGATTTGAAAAGGAGGAGAAAAAAACCCACAACAGAGGAATTGCTGCAGGTGATTCAGAGGAGGATGCTGCTGTTCCATGACTTCTGCTGCTCCGCTCCCTCAGTGGCACGCTGTATCCTTGCCCATGGACACAGCTCCTCCCTTGGCTCTTCTTATCATCTGTAAAGATGCTTTGACATTTTTACAAGAGCAAAAAGGCATGAATTCATCCTTCCTGCCATCTGTAGTTGCATTTTGATTCCTCAGAGGTTCTTGTTCTCCAGTGATGGGCATTTGTGGGGTCCTTGAGGAGGAAAATACAGTAACTATATGGACCTTTTACTTTAGTTATTCAGAAGTTGCTTTTTAAGTTTTGCATCTTTTAGGTATAAAATGCAGATGTTGAAAGGAAATCTGTGGGAATTTAGAGACCAGATGGGTTCAGCCAGTGCCTTCTTCATTCACAACTGGTAAGCCCTCAGAGTAATTTTTAGCAGACCTAAGGCATTGGAAGGGATGATCTTTGAAAACAGGCAGAAGAAAACAACCCCAGTTTGCACTGGAGAAAAAACTACAACATGAACATCCAGTGTGCAAAGGCAGCTTTAAAATGTCCCAGTTCTGGACAAGCTTTGTTCAGCATTAGTGTGGTCCAGAAGACATGGGAAACCAGGTTTCAGGGGCTCCTGTGCTTAAAGAAGTGGTTGGTGTTGAGCACAGCTCCTGTTGCACATCTGTTGGTGTTCCTTGGGTACCTGTTGCTGCAGTGGGTGTTACTCCTAGGTGATATGTACATGGACAGCCTGCTCCTAGGAGTATTCCATGTGCATGAAGCCTGTCTCAGAGCCCTCAGCCTGTTTGTTCCTGTGCATTTGTAGCCATAGGGAGAAAATTCCCACTAGCATTGTTCTGTCAGATGCTCTTTGTTTAAGTCTCCTAAGTTTTCTAACCACTTTGTCCCTTTGTTTTCAAGTCAGTAGTTTTATTGTGAAAGCCATGGTGTATTGATAACTATTGGGGAAATTCCCTGAGGGTGCTGAGCAGGAATCTGCCTTGATGACAGAGATGGTTCCAATTTTTAAGCAAAACAGCCTGTAAATTGTGCCATCAACTAACAAGTATGGGATCCCTGCTGTGTAATGTGTGGGATCCTGGAGTATTTTTATTTCCAGGGTGATACCCTCATGGTAGCATGTGGAGCTACAGCTGGGCCGCCAAGGAGCATCCTGCTTTGGGAAGATGAACAGAGAATATGTTCCTCAGGATTGCCATGCCTAATTAGCCTCAAGTTCTGGTATTAGGAGATGTTAATGAGCTGCAGCATATAAACTAACCGCAGGAAAAAACCTTTTTAATGGCTGTGCCAGCGGTAGGAGGAGGACTGCTGCTGGGAGAGCTGACTCACAGCTCAGGACTGGTGGCACTGGGCAGGGGGTGGCCGTGCCCAGCTTGGCCACAGGGACCTTATGGCACCCGTGGGCATGGCCCATGTTGTCCCAGTGGTACCTCAGAAATGAGTCTCTCTAAGCTTTGCAATTGCTGGGAGGTCTGGTCATTTTCTGTAAAACAGTTTAATTAGCACAAAGGTGGCCTCTGTTAGTCCTTACTTCTGTTGGTTTTGAGGATGCATCCCTGGAGATGACCAGTGTATCCAGTACTGCAGACTAACAGTGCACTGCCTGTTCCCATTTGGATGTTAGACTGCATTTACCCTTAGTTTTCTCCTTGTTTTTCCTATAGTGAAGATAAAGGTTTAGAAACTGAGATAGGAGATTTAATTAATTTGTGCTTCTGTATCAAAATTCAAAGATACTTTCAGAGGAGTTCATTTTTTCTGCTTCATTTTGACTCCTTTGTCACCTTTCTTGAGAGGCAGGTGAGGAAGTTGCACTTCCATTCTCTCTCCTTTCCATAGACCTCCACTGTGCACTGTTTTACCATACCAGCTATTCTGTTCATTATTTCAAAAAAGTGCCCTATTCATGGGTGAGCTGAGCTGCTGCAATGTAAGATTGTTATTCATCACACTGGAAAATATGCCTTCTTTTTTTTTTTTTCCATTGCTTTGAAATTGTGTAAAACAGACATGGGGGAAAAAAAAAAAACAAACCAGCTTGCCAGGCTCTTAAGTGAAATGATTGCATTGAAGAGCAGAGTTGGAGAGGAGCCAGCACAGAACCTCTGATCAGGCAAGAAGGGAAGGGATAACGTGGCCACAGCGAGAGCGTGAGGCTGGAGAAAAGCTCTGAGAGGAAGAGCTAATTGAGGAGGGGATTCAAACAAGAAATGTTTAATAAAAGGGTGTGGGTTAGTTAGTCATGAAGAAAAGTTGTGTTTCAGGTGGGAATTGGCAGAGAGGGGTGTTAAGAATGCCTCTGTGGAGCATCTGGTAGACGCTGCTGGGGATGCTGATGTACTGCTGACCATGACACTCAGAAATTTAGGCTGAATGTAAAAGAAAGTGTATTTTATTTAAAGAGAAAAATTTCCCAAACTTCATGGCCCAAAGGTGTCAGTCAGTGAGGTTCCTTCCAGCCATGGACCCCTAGGTTGCTGTCAGGAATTTGCCTTGGGGGAGTGGGACCTTTTCCATATTTTAGCTGTAAACTCAGAGTGTGTGTGCTGGAGCTCTGGATTATCCCGTTGGACCTGGTAGAGCTCATCTGTGTGTGCTGCAGAGCTAGCCCCTGGTCTGCAGCAGTAGCCAGGGATGAGCTGCCCCTGTCATCCTCTGCCAGCAAAGGAGCCAGCTCCTGATGGCCACTTGCTCCAGCACATGGCCATTCCAGATAGGCTTCAGGTCAGAGTTCTGCCAGAGCCTGAGACATGCACGTGTCTCCAGGATGGGTGACAAACTTCTGAGTGCTCAGTTCTGATAGAAGTAAAATTGCAGCAGGATGCTCTGCTTGGTTGTTGTGTGGGCAACACAATGACTTGTCTTTGGAAGGTGCCTTCCAAGCCTGACTTTGCACTCTACAACTGCCCCTGGAGAGTCCAGAAGCACAGAATAGTTTGGGTTGGAAGGGACCTTAAAAGACATCCAGTGCCACCCCTGCCATGGGCAGGGACACCTTCCACCATCCCAGGTTGCTCCAAGCCCTGTCCAGCCTGGTCTTAAACACTGTCAGGAATGAGGCATCCCCAGCTGGCATGGAGAAGGCTACGTGGCAAATGGGATCCTGCTAAAAATGCCTCTTCTGGAGACTGAGGGGATGGTGGGACTGCAGGAGGGGAGAGCAGGGAGGGGTGGGGGGCACTTGCACCCCCACTGGAGCAGCCGCTGTTGGATGGAACATCTCCCAGAGCTGGCAGCCAGCATGGAAGAAAGTAAATAAAGAAAAGCCATCCCCATTTCAAGCTGTGGTATTTTGATTCAGTTAAAATATTTGTCTAAGAAATCTAATGGGGAAATGTAAAAATGTAAGTTTATTAAAGTTCCAAAGAACAGGAAGAAAAGACAAAAGGCCTGGGAGAAATATCACAGTGTTTTCATTCTTTTAATGATTATCTGGTGGGTTTTTTAAGTGCTTGGGGATGAAGGACTTACTGCATTGGTCTGACTACAAAGAACTCAGAGAGCCCAAGTGTAACTGTTCCGGGCAGGGCTCATTTTCTGACATCCCAGATTCTTGAGCTCTGTAAGTGTAATACCAGCTATTCCCCATCCTATTTATTGCATCCAGCTTTTTAAGTAATGGGCCAAGTAATGATGGCAGATGCTATAATCATTTTTTGTTAATGATTTAGAGCTCTATTTGCACAATAATTAGTTCTACACAGCTCCATGGCACAATACAAGAGGAATGCTCTCCTGACTTTTTACTCCACAAATTAAATGAGACTGCTGAGCCTGGAGGGTGCAAGGCAGTCCAAGGGTGAGCCTGGGAGGTTCAGACCCAGGATTGTTGTAGCTTGATGGGTGTCAGATGAGCTTAAATGCTATCTGTGGACTGTACTGGATGCTTGGAAGAGCCCACTTGGTTCCTGATGGCAGCACAGCTGGGTTGTAGCTGCTTAAAGCAGCAAATGCAGACAGTGCCTTACAGTCCCAAACATTTGACCCGTCCTTACTGAGGGGCAGATGGATCCTGAGAGCTCTAAAACCACTTGAAAGAATCAGCTTGGTGTAGAAAATAAAAAAAAAAATATGTTCTCTGTGTACTTCTGGGATGACCAAAGTGGTGTTTGGGTGGGTTCTGTTGCTGCTGCCGCTCCTGGTCACTCCAGGCAGGACTGGTGTGGCTCCTTGCTCAGCTTGCCCTTTTGTCTGTTTGGATTTTCAGCAGATGAGCAGAAAGGTCTTGATTCACACTTGGCACAACACGGCTCTGATCTCAGCAGCAGATGCCAGATGCTGCCGGAATACAAAGAAATAATGAAAGTAACCCGAAATGTGAGTCAGCTGTAGGTGTGAGGGGGGGTGCCTCCTCTGCTTTGTCTTCCGCTGGCATTCTTGCTCCATCCATTCTGCCTCCAGCTTTAGTCTCAGCTCCTCATTTCTCCTCCTGTATTCTTCCTCCAGCTTCATTCCCTTTTGTCTCTCTTTTCTGCCTTTTGCCATCCTCTTACTGCCCACTCCTGTGCCATGACCGCATGGTGGGGGAGTGATGTTCCCCACAATGATAATGAAAAACCTATTTCCATTCCACTTCAGTTCCCTGGCACCCCCAGTACCATTTTTAGCACCATCTCAGCAGCAGACATTTCATTTATGGAAATTCGGAGTGTTTGTTCCTTCTCTAAACACGACCCTGAGTACTGGTGTCATTGCAGAAGTGCTAACTGCAGCCAGTACCTCTTGGTAAAGCACTGAATCACTTTACTTCTTCATTGTGACTCACTAATTTTATTTTCTCCTAATGCTGCTGCATGGAGTTTCTCTAGTTCTGGAGGTCACTGGAGCCTTGTAACTGCAGCCAAAAGTGTTTTAAATGGTCATTGTGCAGTGTAGCAATGCCATCAATCTCCCGTGCCATTATTTTATCTAAAAAGTTGGATTTGATATCCATTTTCATGTTTAAAGCAAAATTACTGGCAGGCTGCCATATCATGTGAGGCACATAGAGTGGGAACTTGTTCATAAAGGTTTATTGTGAGTGTGACTATTACCTACTGGTTTGGGATATTTTTCAACAAAGCAAGACCTGCTGGTAGCCAGGTGGGTTCTGAACGGGGTCTTTTCTTCTGAATTGGTCTGATTTTATTCTTTCATTTCCGAGCCAGTCTGTAGTCTAACTCAGATAATGATTAGATCTTTTTAATTGAAGTCTCATCAGCATCAAATGCTGGCTTGCCCAGGAATACCTTACTTTTTGGCTTATATATGTATATGAAAAAAAAAAAAAAAAAAAAAAAAAAACTCAGAAAATAATAGTGGAATGTAAGTCTGGGGCATATTGAATTAATTTCCTGTTCCACTTCTGCATCAGCTAACCAGACAAATAACCAATTTGTTAAGGGCTCTGCTACTTCCTTCAATCACTTGCTCACAATACACTTCTTACATTTTGTTTCCTGGTTTTTCCATTTCAATTCCTTACATCCCCTGCAGGTCTCTCTGTTTTGGTGCCAACAGCAACATACCCAGTGAGGGAGGGCAGGGTGTGCTCCTCTACCTCCCATCCGCCCTCTGGACGCGGCTTTTCTGCAGGGACGCTGGGGACAGCGAGCTCTTGGATGCACCTCCCTTGGGGGATCCAAGTTAAGGATCTCCCTGGTGCTGTGTCTTCATTGCCTTACTGGTGGCAGCAGGAATTGCAGCTGTTTTAAGTGGGTTCCAGTTTATTGAGCTGTTTCTGAGAGCTGTGAAGTGGGAATGTCACCGTGGCATGGCGGAGGGAAGGAGGGAGAGATCACGGAATCCCAGAGTGGTTTGGGTTGGAAAGGACCTTAAAGCCCATCCTCTTCCACCCCCTGCCATGGGCAGGGACACCTTCCACTGTCCCAGGTTGCTCCAAGCCCTGTCCAGCCTGGCCTTGGGCACTGCCAGGGATCCAGGGGCAGCCACAGCTGCTCTGGGCACCCTGTGCCAGGGCCTGCCCACCCTCTGTGTAAAGAACTTCTTCCCACCATCACATGTCAGGGTCTGTACTGGGAGCAGGATTAAGCAATCCTAACACAGGGCTTTCATTATTTTCCTCTCCTGGTGCATGATGGATTCCTTTGGAGACTGGTACAGTGCTGGTTAACAAAGTATGGTGTGGCTTTTTGCTCCATTCAGTGCGTTTTGTGGGCTTATATTTGTGTTTAGGTAATTGATTCTGGACATTCTGCCAGGGATGTCATTCCAGAGAAATGGAGGCAAGAAGGAGAAAAAACCAAACAGCACTCTGTGTTTCTGGGTAAACTGCCTTAACTGCCAAATGGTTCCTTGCAGAGACACAATCCTATAGGAAAATCTGTAAGAAAAATAAAGATATGTAACCTGAGAAGTCTTGAGCAGAAGTTGCAGAGGGCTTCAGTGTTCTCTGATGGAGAGGGGAGGAAGCACAGCCAGTCCGTTGCAAGTGTTGTGGAGCATAATAAATACTTTATTACCACAGACTATCATTTTGTTCCTAAACAGCATGGGACAGACTCTGCTCTCTGATGGTGTCCCCACATTTGTTTGGGACAGAATTTGGGTCACACACTGCAAAGTCTGCACATAAAATTTTCAAAAGCCACATAAGACAACTCTCCAGGCTGGCGCTGTACTGGTGCATGTTGGGGTGACAGTTGTTATGAATCTAATGGTATTTTGGGGTTGACCATAAAAATACTTTGGCCTAAGGCCGGAATTTGATAAATAAGATGAATTAGACCATTTCAGTGCTGATACAGTTTTGATATATATTTTGAAACACACTACAGCCTTGGCTGTCCAAAGAGGGGTGGATAGAAAATGCTGATTTGTAGGGTGAGCTCAATAGGTGCAGTGGGTTAAAAAATCCTTGTGGGGGGGGAAATAACTTGGGCAGCTTTTTACCATTTGAGTTTCTTTTTTGCAAGGAAGCCAGAAAGTCAGTGGGAAACTGGGGAGGGAATAAGCATGAAAAGCAGCAGCAGAAATCTCGTCATTTTCTGGTAATTGTGAGCTTTCAGACCAGCTACCACAGTAACTTTTACTTTCTGGTTTTCCTGCTGTCATACAGTAATAATTTTAAATTTGTCATGCTGGAGGGAGATGCCAATATCAAACTGAAAATGAAGTAAATGGTTTTGATTGGAATTGAAAAGGAAGTGTTTCCTGCTTTAAGCTAAGTTTTAATTTAACCTAATTACACAATAATGCAATCGGTGTTTAGTTAATCATGAAAGGTGAAAATTCAGCAGCAAGGCAGGAGGCACATCCTCACCCAGCTCATGCTGTGAGCTCTGTGGGTTGGCAAGGAAATATGGAATTCCTGGTTTTACAGGTTTACATCTGAGCGACTCTCCATGTCCCTTCATGTGCTTTTCCCTCTGGGACTTTTCCAGAGCTGTGTTTAATACAGAACTGCTAGGACACCCGTGAGTTATGGGATAATAATTCCATGTCAGATACTGTGAGAGTGAAGCTTATTTTACAAGAATGCCCTTTGATGGAAGTAGGGCCCCTAATTCAAACTTGAGTGCGTTCTGAGAGACATCTACATGCACACAATAAAATCCAGGGAGAACAATTTGCATAGAAAAGCCAGGAAACAGCTGGGCTTACAGACAACTCAGATTTTAGGGGTGATTTTCTGGGGGAACAAGAGAAAAGTCAAGCAAAAGAATTTAAATCCAGGCCATTTTTGAGATTTTTTAAATAATATTGCAAATGTTGGAATAATTTTTGAAAACACAGCTGTGTGCTGGCTGCCTAAATCAGGTGGTTTTACCTTACATTAATATTTAGATTGTTGTTCTTTGTAATTATCAGCCAACAGTAATGGTAACAGACACTTACTTGTCTGGCTCATATATGTCTGTATTTGCTCTTACTTTAAATTCTTTCCCATAGATACAATTCAGCACAATCAATGCCAACAAAATTATTTTGAAAGCAGATTAGATTAAATATCTCATCCCTTACTGAGCTTCCCATTGGCATGTGAGACGATCCTTAGAGAATTAAGATTTGTTTCAGGGACAGAAATGTTCACATGAGATTGCACAGCCTCTTGCTGGCCATTTTTTCTTTAAATATTTGACAGAAGTGCCTGGCCAGGCTAAATTCAGCCGTTCTTGTATTTGGGGAGATTGATGACTAACACCAGAGAGAGGGGAAAACAGTATCTGGGAAGTGTTTTTCTGTACAAGCTTGTAGTGGTTTTATTCCACCTTGCTGGTGACTTGGGGCTTTCCTAGAAGGATGTCATGGGATCATAGAGTCCCAGATTGGTTTGGGTTGGAGGGCACCTTAAAGCCCATCCAGTTCTAACCCCCTGCCATGAGCAGGAAATCAGGCTGGACCAGGCTGTAGGTCAGGGAAGTGTTGGGATGGACCATCCCCAAATCCCTGCTGACTGCGTTCTGCATTGGGAATATCTCAGATTTGGGGTTGATTGTTAGTGGAAGTGTGCTCCTCTTTGGTGCTGATCTAAGCCACATCCTTGCCCTTACAGAGCCAGGAGGATGTTTTGAACTGGGAGATGAAAGGATGGTGTGGGCAGCTGTGGGTTAGAGGGATGGGATTTGCACCCTGGGCTGTTCCCCAAAACTGCAGTGCAGGGAAGGCAGAGCAGCCTCATCCCCTCGTTCTTCCCCATCTCCTGGACCCCTTGAAGTGTCAGCCCCATCGTGCAGAGGCCTGCCCACACCCACACCTGCTGCTGAAGCTGTGACAGCACTAATGGGTTCACTGATGGCACTTGGAAATGAGCCTTTCTTCCCTGGATTTTGGTGGAACTGGCTGGTGTCCATCCCACGCCCCTCTCTGCAGAGGTAGAGCCAGGTCTGGTCGTGGCACAGCAGGTGTCTGTGGGATTTGGGCCTCAGAGTCTTGGGAGCAGGATCCTACCTGGCCTTTACATTGTGTTAAAGCAGGTATGTGCAGATTTGTGCCTAATAAATGTAAAGTCTCAGCCTCCCCCTGCTCTGCCTGTGACCAATCCATGGTTTTTATAATCAAGAATAAGTCCCAAGGCTGGAAAACTGCCCACCAGAACACTGTGATTCCAGATGGTTTAGAATGATAGTTTTGTATAGGTTTATTAGGGTGATTTGGTATCTTTGCTACTTCATGTACTTATTGTAGCACATAATTTGATGGAAAACGAGCGATTGCTGTGAGTCTGGAAATAAAGTTTGGGAGTTTCCTATTGTTACTGCTTTTGTTGGGTCTATTTAAACCACGAGTCACTCTTCTTAGCAATTCATTTCCCCAGCCCAGCAAAAAAGGGAAGGGGGACGACACAGTCGATAGTGATTTATTTCTTTAATGCATTTTTAATAAGTAGACCCCAAGAATGAAGCAGTGGTGCATAATTACATTACCCTGGCCACAAAACTTGGGCTGTTCCCGCTGCGGGCGGGTTATTTAACACCTGGTGAGCCAAAGTGAGTGCCCTGCTGGGCTTGGAAGCTGGCACTGACTCTGGGGTTCACATCTATTCTCTAGCAGCAGTTTCTCAGTTTCTGAGATGTTTTTGCCTGGACTTTGCACCAGGGGTTCCTGCAGCTCTGCTGCCTCTCCCGTGTCCTTGCCCTCCCTCTCCTGTACCCTTCGTGCACTTCGTTTGGAGGAGAGGCTGTGTGAGAGGCAGGAGCCCCTTTCCAGATTGCAGTCTCCTAAATTAAAGCAAGCCAAATCGATTTGAATATTACATTTGCCTACAAGGACCTCCTGCTAACTTCTGTTTTTTTCACAATTGCATTTTCCTGGTTTTGTTTGGTTTTTTTCATCTTTATCACTTCCCTGCTGCTGACTAAAGGAGCTACACAACAGGGGAAAGTGTGACTAACTCACTGCCTGCACAGGGGAAAGAGTGAGGCTGCTTCTACACATGCTGGTGATAAATGCACAGAGTAAACAGAATGGAAAAGTGGAGAAAAACAGCGCTTTTTTTCTACAACCTCTTTTTTTTTTTTTTTTATAGCAATGTTAGTCATTCCTTCCAGCAAGTACAGGTTAAAACAGTTTCCATCATGAGATTTCTTGCAGGAGAAGCAGTATCAGCTGAAAATTTGTGCTTCCTTCTGAAATTGTTTTTAACGTCTCTTGTTGTAGGAAAGTCCAAAAAATGTTTTTCCTCTTATTTTCGATGTCTCCTTTGGTTTGACAGCAAGGCATAGAGATGCAATTTTTCTCTTTCTCCCAAGTCCTGTGTCAGCTTGGCAGCTATTTTCTCTCTCAGTTGGGAGGGAAAGCATTTAATAAACGGGAAAAGGGCAGGGGGATTCACCCAGGAATAGGTTTGAAACTGGTTTTAACTTTGGTTGAAATGGAGTAGATTCCAGATGACATGGTGCCTTTAATTAAGGGATATCGTGCCCTTGTTTAAAGCCTGCTGAAATCAGTGGAAAGATGCCACGGACTGCAAAGGGCTCTGGAGCAGGTCCAGTTTCCTTTTGTGGTATAGAAATGCTTCTTCAACAACTTAAGAGCTTGGAGGGGCTGAATCAGAAGCCAACAAGTGACCTGCTCATGTATTAGGTCAGGAAACACAGGTCTGAGTTCAACCCCCCCTGGTTCAGGTGCTAATGAACAGCCCTGTTTTCCCTTCACGTAGTGTTACAGCAGACCTTCTTTCCTATTTTTCCTCCAAGTATCCCAGCACAGCTTTGGAAAGGGAAGGGAAATCTAATTTGTGTGTAAATACAGTATTGTGGTGTTTGTTTAATGCCTTTGTTTGCTTTGAAAGTTCGTCCTGTACTAATGAATTTACAAAACCTACATTATCCATAAAACTGTCGCTGGTGCAGAATCCTGTAATAACTCAGATAACGTATTTAAACCACGAGTGAGTTTGCTCTATCCTTGAGTTGATAAATTGTGTAGCTTCATTTGGTAGGAATCAGCAATTTTATGTGGCAATTAATTTTAACGGCAATAGGGAGCCAAAGGACTAAATTTTTATCCTTGATTTTCTGCACATGTAGGGGAATATCCTCGTGTTTATTGTTCAGGTTGCTGCCCTGGGATACTGTGTGTGTGTGCAGGGAATGTCACTTTAGAGGCATTATGGCCACGCTGCTGCAGCTCATGGTCCAGCCCTCCAGATAAACCATTTTGGGGATTTCTCATCTCTTAAAATACATCAGAAAGAGGGCAGATGGCCAAAAAATCCCACCCCAGGATCTGCGTTGCTCTACCCCCTCTCTACTGCATGAACTTGCTGGTTGCCTTTTTTATTGTGTAAGTCACCACCATCAGGGGTGATGCCAAAATCATGAACTTGGAGTCAGAGAGGAAGAGATCAGGTTTTTCTGAAGTGGTTCTCATTGTTTGTTTTCCCTTTTGCTGGTCTCTGATATCCAGCCTGGAAATATCCCGTTTGTACAGTTGGCTGCGAAACTGTAATTGTGTAGGATCTGATCTGGGAACCAGGAAAGCCTTAATTCCAATCTCAGCTCCTGTCACCAGAGTTACATAGTGGAGCAAGTCATCTGACTTGATAATTTATGTCTGTGGCACTGACTGCATCCTCAGCAGTGTGCAGAACGCACTGGAGTTCCCCTAAAGCTAAAATCTGTCTTCAGGCAATCAAAAATGCTAAGGGAGGTAATTTGAAAGAGATTTATTTAGGATGCTCTTAAGTAACATCCACATTTTGGGGGTTTGCTGTTTGTGAAACAGGCTGGAGAGATTTGGGGGCATTGCTGGGAAAAACCAGACAGACACCACTGAACTCATGGGGTAATAAGGGTTTTATCATAGAACCAAAGGTGTGGGTCTCCCGTCCATGACCATGGAGCCGTTGGTGGCTCCGTGGGTGCCACTGGTGTGTCCGTGGCTGGGTGTGGATTTCCAGCATCATTTGTGTTACAACAGTTCCCGGAGTGGAGTGATGGCTCCAGAATGAGGTTTGGGGAAGTTATGATCAAGGTCGTGAGCCTGATGGAAATTTCATTTTGTTCCATATTTATTCTGCTGTTTGGGGTTGCACGGAGCTACTGGTCTGTAAAATGAGGTCGCAGCCAGGAAAGAAAGTTTGGGAGCTGCTGCTTTAGAGTTTGGGTTGAAATTAATTATTTGTGTACCTCAGAGAGTTGCACTGGTTTTTAAACAAGGCAGCTGGGTTAGAAAGCAGTGGGAATTATTTGTGAAACACTTTGTGTGATGGCCAGCACTTGAACCCTGAGCTCCCTTGGTGCACCACCAACCAGAAATTTCAAATTGGCTGCTCAAAGTTGGCTGTATAGTCACCCAGATATTTCATCACGTTGATTCAGAAATGCCAGTGGCTCCAAATGCTCCAGGGCCGTGGAGGAGTTCATTGTTGTCACAGTTGGAAAGGTTGGTCTGGTGTAGCTTGTTTTATACTCCCACATGTTTAGACAGGAGAAAGGTGGATACAGAAAGGAAGGCCAGAATAATACTGGTTTGAGAAGGAAAAGTCTAACCAGTATGGAATTGGATGTGAAAAATGCAATAGCAAAGGTGTCAGCTTAGTGTCTTCAAAGGAGAATATTCTCTTATTTTTTCTAAGATGAAAACACCTATGAAGTAATAATCTTTAAAAAGCTGAGTCCTCCTCAAACACCAACTCAAAATGCCGATAATTTGCAGAAAGGAAAATCTTTATTTTCATGCACAAAACCTGTGGGCTGTGTGGAAAGCAAAAATCTGATAAAACAGCTGAGCCAGGTGCTTGAAAATGCTTTTCAAGGGGATTTCTCTGTCCAGGTGCTTGCATATGCTTTCCAAGGGGGATTTCTTTTTTGGGCCCCTTTTCCTGACAGCTTCCCCATCACCCATTCCCTCTTTTTTCTGCCATGAGCTCTGTGATGTCCCCACCACCCTCCTGCTCTCCTGGTTCAGTGTTGCAGCATTATTTTCAAGGTGGATGTTTATATGCAGGCCATGTTCATGAGAAATGAGTCATCTATGTAGTTTCTGAGTCGTGCAGTGCTGACTCTGGACATATATTTGTTTTTGTACTTGTTGCTCCCTTCTGAAAAAATCCCAAACAAATATTTAAAGGTGTTCTGCTTAGGCTGGAATTGCTAATTCATCTTTAAATCGCTGTGCTTTGGGGATATTTGGTGGAGGGAGGAAGAACAGCCCTCCCTCACCATCCCTGCCCCAGGGATGCCTGGGAAGGAAGGAAGCTGCAGGTTGCTCCTGCTCCACCAGCTGCAAACTCAGCATTTGAAGGAGAAATTTCACCTCATTTTTACGGTTTGATTTGTGACTTTATTGTTGCATGTTCTGAGTTCCAAGGAGGAAAATAACTAGCAGGAAAGGAAAGGAGAGTAGGGTTTCTGTATGCTTCCTGCATCCTGGGGACCCATGCTCCGTGTTAGCTGCTGATAAGGAGGTTTTAAACCCACAGGTTTTAAAACGTGGCACATGGGTAAGCATCAGGGGGAATAGATGCATTTTTTGTCTCTAAAATAGCCATTCCCTAGCAAAGACTGTGCCATTTGGAACACCTCTGCTCTTGAGACAGGCTGAGAGAGCTGGCGTTGTTCAGCTTGGAGAGAAGAAGGCTCTGAGGAGACCCTGGAGTCCCTTCCAGTATCTAAAAGTGCTCCAGGAGAGCTGGAGAGGGGTTTTGGATGAGGGTCCAGAATGACAGGACAAGGGGGAATGGCTTCAAACTGACAGAGAGCAGGATAAGATTAAGCATTAGTAAGAAATTCTTCCCTGTGAGAGTGATGAGGCACTTGAAGCCCAGAGAAGCTGTGGCTGCCTCATCCCTGGAAGTGTTCAACACCACACGGGACAGGGCTTGGAGCAACCCAGGATAGTGGAAGGTGTCCCTGCCCATGGCAGGGAGTGGGAATGGGATGAGCTTTGAGGTCCCTTCCAGCTCACACCAGTCTGTGGTTAGGCTGTAGCTCTATGTGTATGTGCAATGCTGCTGGTCAGGGTTTCAATAAAACCACTTCATCCATCTCTCACTTCAGTCAGTAAAAGATGTTTTGATTAGGAAAGCCTTGTGTTCATCCTGTGCTCTGTCAGATGCACCTTCCTGGTCCTCAGGAAGGGCAGTGTTCATGGCTCAGTCCCCACTCAACATTGAAATGCTCAAGCTTCCATATTGCTCCTTCCTGCACTCTCCTCTTCATTCCCCACATTCGTCCTACTCTTGAGAGCTTTGCATTTTTGGGGAACTGAAGAAACTAATCTCCTGGGTTCCTTTGGTGACACCATGACCGTGGGTGCACATGTTTCTGTTCAGGAGTCCCAGAGCTCCTCCGTGCCTGCAGTAGGTCCACGTTTGTGTTGATATTGTACAAACCCCAGCCTGTGTGACCGTTTTCCCTGCTGGCACTTCAGACGGTGCCTACGAGTGTTGGCAGCCGCGGCACTGGCGCTGCTGTGGGCTGCCCCAGAGCAGTGATTGTGTTTGCCTGCTCCCTAGCAACTTGGTGTGCTGGTTCAATTACAAAGGGCTCGGAAAAACGCGCTCCATCTGGTTTTCCAACCCCAGATGCGACCACCCCAAAGAGTGATCTAATTCTTCTCTATATAGACTTGAAAACTTCTCACCAGTTGGTGGTGCGGGAAATCAAATAAGAGTCCTTAGGAGCAATAAGATCCACATGCTGGCCTAATTGCACATGGAGCTGTGCTGCTGCTCCTGCTCCAGTGTGTTCACAATGCTGCTCTCAAAGGCGTATTGTTAGGCGAGGGGAAAACCCACAAATCTTAATTTGAGAAATAATTTAATGTGGGCCAATAATTAGCTATTCACGATTGGGGCCCCTTCGTGTCTGGTGTGGCGTGTAAGGAGAAGGCAGGCAGGGCTCACAGGCAGCCTTGGTCTGTAGGCCAGGGGATGTGGAAAGGGATGATATCTCATCCTGCTCTTCAGTACAGTCCTTTTAGTCTACATTAGATCATCTGAGAGTGTTATTCTTGCTTTAATGTGGTTTGGGTTTTTTTTCAATTCAGACCAAAAAAATGGTGCTGCTTTCCACCTCTGCAGACTGAATCACGATAGGACAAGGAGGAATGGTATTAAAATAAAAAGGGGAGATGTAGGTTAGATATTTGGAAGGAATTGTTCCCTGTGAGGGTGGGGAGGCCCTGGCACAGGGTGCCCAGAGGAGCTGTGGCTGCCCCTGGATCCCTGGCAGTGTGCAAAGCCAGGTTGGACAGGGCTTGGAGCAGCCTGGGACAGTGGAAGGTGTGGAAGGGTGGAGCTGCGTTATCTTGAAGGACTCTTTCAAACCAAACCCCTCTATGATTTTGTGATTGTGGGGAAGGAGAGACAGAACGCAGACTGGGGAGTTACTGAGGAATGGGAGAGTATCACACAACCTGGACAGAGTGCTGAAGCATGAAATTTCCTCCCTCCTCTGTTCTGCAGGAGATGCTGTCCTGAAATTCCTTGTTTAGGAATTTTTGTTGGCTTTAGGGCTCAGGATAAGACCCTTATGATTTTAAGCTTGTCCTGAGGTGCCAGCAGCTCGTCCTGTTTGGCCAGCATTGCGCTCTTCTACGCGTGAAGAGCAAGCGAGGGAAAGTCTGAAACCAGCTTCCCACGCACTTAAAACTTCGGACTGAGTTTTGACGAGGGGGTGCCAGCCTTAAACACTCCCTCTGCCTCCTGGAGCGAGCCCCGGCTCACAGCGGGGGCTGTTTTCCGTCGGGGTTTCCTGTGGGAGCCCCGTGCCGCGCACAGGAAGCGCAGCCGGGCCCGCGGCCATCGGCCTCCAGGCCGGGCAGAGGGAGCAGTGCCAGCCCCCGGCCGAGGGCAGGAGAGCCCCGGGCAGCCACGGAGGTGAGCCCGGCAGTCCGCAGGAAAAATAAAAAACTGCAGAAAGGCACGACCCCTTGGGACCCATGTTTTGTCAACAAATCAAGTGGGCGCTATTTTAAGCCGCTATGTACCTCACGCTTCCTGTTTTTCAGAAGAAACTTCTTGTTTTTTCGCTTTTATGTTGACGGATTTATTTTAACGGCTTGTTCCTGAGCCGGCGTGAAGGACTTTTCCCTCCCACGAGGAGGGAGGGAGGCTCCCTGGGGTCTGCCAGGGGGAAGGACACCCTCATGCCCCTCCCAGGGGCTGCTTGGGGGGTTCTGGGTGCACCAAGGGGATTTGAAGGTGGGCAGCTGTGGGGTGGCTGTCGAGGGGACGGTGCTAAGCTGAGCTTTGTGTGGTTCTCTTTCGAGGAGCAGTGGCCCAATCGGTAAGGACAAAGTAAATAGTGTTCATTTCCTGCTGACCTTTTAACACCCAACAGATGTTTTCTCTTACAAGTACCATAGGCCACTTCAGTCCCTGACCTCATCAAGTGGGCTGCTGCTGTTTTCATGCTCGGCGGTCTATAAAACTCCTTATTTAACCTGAGACCTGCCTGCAGAAGTGGATCTCCTACCTTGGGCAGGACCTGTGTGCTTCTAATTAGAAATTTAGTACTTCTGACTTTCTTTTCTCTGGATGGACCAACCACTTCCTCCTGATTTTTGTCCTCTGTGGAGGATGGCAGATGTTTCCTGTGATGGGCTCTATCAGGCAGCTGGGGGAAGTGAGTTTCCCTTTATAATATTTTCCCTAGCATTCCTCACACGGGTTGGATTTGAACCCCCATGGCTGGAGCAGTAAGTCCATCACCCTTATCCCTGTTTGTGGTGGTTGAGCAGGATGAATGGGATCTTAGAATCACTTCAAATTCAAAAAGTAAAAGAATGGCAGTGCTGGAGCTGGGTCTTTCATCCGTGTGGAGCCATCCCAGGACCTGCTGGTGCCTTCTCCTCTCTGCCCCATGGGTCTTGATCCTGCCCAATGGAATCAAGAGGATTTCAGTTCCATCCTGGTCTATTCTTCTTGGAGATCACATTGGTGTTGCTTTTTTGCCATGGTGTCTTCCTCCCTCCCATATCACCTGCAGATGGTGATGGGTGGGGATCTCTGCAGGAACTGAAGCAGTTTGGAATGCAGATGTGGTGGGAAGAGCAGTTAAGCTCTCATTCCTGACATGGGCCAAGGAACACGCAAGTCTGGCCATGGCTTGTGTGCCCAGGAACATCAGAGATGCCTAGCTCATCCAGGAGACATTTAAAGGTGATTTTCTGGTGGATTTCCTGGACAGAGCCTGTGTTCTTCTGCCAGTCCTGCCTGGAGACCACGGGAGCAAGCTCTGCAGTAAGGTAATGGAGGAGGGAAATGTGGAGGCTGACCAGTGCACATGCCATCAATTCTTTGGAGACCTTTCCCTGTTGGTGAAGAGTTAGTCAACTTTTTCCAAAGTTGACGTGGCAGTAGTGTCTCATGGGATGTCATCAAGCAGGATGAGGAGTCTCCATGTTGGGGATGAAAAAAGCCCCATGTGGGCTTTTTTGGGGGCTTGTGGGCCACTTTATTTGCTGTGCAGTGCAAAACTTGTCCTGGGTTCAGAGAGCAAATCCCAGAATCCTGCATTGGTTTTGAAGGAAACTTAAAGCTCATCCAGTCCAACCCCCAGCCATGGGCAGGGACACCTTCCACTATCCCTGGGTGCTCCAAGCTCTGTCCAGCCTGGTCTTGAGCACTGCCAGGGATCCAGGGGCAGCCACAGCTTCTCTGGGCACCCTGTGCCAGGCCCTCCCCACCCTCACAGGGAAAAATTCCCTCCTAATCCTTCTGGTCTTCTTTACCTTTCATATGGGGAACATTGGAGGTAAGAATAATTAGCAGTATGATTTTCAGTTATTGTATTATGCATCTGGAAAGGGATGTATGTTAATCCAGAGTTCACAGATTTACCTTTAAGGACTCTTTTTTAATAGCATACTGAACATAAATTGATAGATATTCCCAGGTTGTCACTGGCTGGGTTTTTTTGTCTTTCTCTAAAGAGATATTTTGGTTTGTATTTGTTTTTTCAGTACTCTTCATTTGTACCTGGTGAAAGATGTTCAGAAATTTTATTTAATGAGTTGTGATTCTATCCAAGAGCAGCATTTCTGTGCAGGACAAGGGGAAACAAACCCTCTGTGAGTCAGGTTACCCTCCTTTTCCTGTTAAATCAAAAAGAGAAGAATGCAAATTCTTAAAAATTCCTGACTACTACCCAAACATTACCATTTTTAGAGTTTCAAGTTTAGAGAAAATGACTCACAGGCACTTTTAATAAAGGATTGCTCAAAATAGAGTGGAGTGTGATTCAGATTAAAGAACGAAGACCCAAGAGAGGCAACAAAGAAGCCTTTAACCTGATGTCCACTCATCCCCATGAGGATATTGGGAAGGGGATGGTTGGGATTCCCCTCATGGCACCTGGCATTGGGGGAGCAGCATGCAGGGATCCTGCCCATCTTGCTTGTTGGGTTTATTGGTCAGTGTAATTAGGCAATGCCTAATTGTTGAAAGCAGCCCTGAAAATGACATCTTTGAGGCTGAGGTAGAAGCAAATCTTCAATTACAAACACACCTGCCTTTTGTTCCCCCACACTGAGCTGTTCTGAATTTTAGGGTCACCATGGCAAGAGAGATGTCCCATCCACAGCAGTGTGTGGCCTGAAGGGACTTGGAGAGAAGAGCCAAAGCTGGCTCTACCTGAAAGTGAGGAGCACTCACAAAAAGCTTGTAGCACAAGCCTTGTGAGAAGAATTGTTTAACAAATAGCCAAATAATCTAGTTTGCCTTTTCCCCAGTGTTTTAGTTTGCCCTGCACTGACAGTCAGCCTTTCCCAGGTTTAACCTTGCAGAGATTTTATCTTGCCAGCCTGCAGAGGTGGCTGCTGGTTGTGGAAAGCATCCCTGATTTACCAAGTGGATTACTGGGCAAAATCGATTTTACTTGGTACATTCACGTGCTGAAAAGCAACATAATAGCATCTGCTTTGCTTCCATGTCAGTGAGGGGGAAGTGCCCCAACATGTGCTGGAGACCCTACACGAGTCTGAGAGGCAACTGGACCATATCCATCACCAGTGTAATTCTGGCAGCATCGTTTTGGCTGACTGAGCAGGACCTGCAGAAATGCCTTAGGTGTATGTGCTGATGTATATTTTGTGGCTGTCTCTACTTAAGTACTCTGCATTCCCTGTGAGCTATGAGAGCAAAGACCTTCCTCGTGCTCCTTGCAGCTTCTTCAGTTGATATATGGTGTTTTCCCTTCTTTTTGTCAAAGTGTCCTCTGTCCCAGAGATAATGCAATTGCTATTCAGTGCCGTGCAAATACTCTTTTGTATTTGTATCTCTTTTCTATTTAATTACACTGTATAAATGTCCTCGGTAAATTTGATAAGTTGGGTGAGGGATATTGATTTTCGAGTCTCCCTTGTGCTGGGCTCCTTGTAGTAGCAGCAGCCATTCCCCAGGCCTGTTTCCTGAGGAGGTTTTGAAGGTTCAGTGTTTAAGTAACTATAGATAACAAAGGAATCTCTTTCTCAACACTCACATTTGATCTGCTGATTGCAGGGTTTAAGGCCAGAGAGAAAACATTAGTGTTGGGTGCTTTGTTTTTTAAAGCCTTAGATTCACATCATCTGCAAGAGCAGGTGGGAGGGGAAACCAAGAATAGAGCCATTGCTTTCATTCCTGTAAATAAAGCTACGAGCTTTGGGGTGAAATGGGAGAGGGATGCTCCCAGGGTCAGATGAGGTCCTGGGGAGCAGTAGGAGGACCCTGGAAGTGTTCAAAGGCAGGTTGGATGGGGCTTGGAGCAAGCTGGTCTAGTGGAAGGGGTTTGGAACTAGGCAGTGTGTAAGGTCCCTCCCAACCCAAACTGCTGTGTGATTCCATGATTCTGGGACTTGCAGCTGGGCAAGGCCCCCCTCACCCCTCCATCACCCCGTGGCTGATGACAGGGCAGGAGGGGAAGGAGAGACCAGTGGGTGTGTGGGGAGGCAGAGAGGAGGGGAGGGAATTTGCAGGGTTAAAAGGGGAGGACCAATGGTCTATTTTTAACTGCAGTTTTGAATGTGAAGTGTCACCGATGTTAAAAAAAGCTCTTGGTAAATGGTGGGGAAGATGCAGGCAGTAGTGCAAAGCCAGCTGCAGCTTTTTGAACTGTTCGCTGGTGTTTGTGAGGAGGCTGCAAACACTTGATTCATGGTGATGTCTTAATTTTCCTTTCCTCGGCCCCAGGTCTCCCCTGCACAAGTGACTTTCTTTAAACAGTGCTTAGTTCTCAGCCTTGTAAGATTATTTTTGTTCTTTAAGAAGCAAAGAAGAGAGAAATACAGATATTTGTGCACTTTCCTTTTGCGCTTGCTTTTGTCGCATTCTCTTGGAACATAAAATGTTTTCCTTTTTTTTTTTTTTAAATGTTGAAAATTGGACGCTGATTTTTTTTTTTCTGGCTAATTTCCATGTATTTCTCAGACAGGATTTTTAGCCTTGATCTGTAATGCAGGCCTGTGGCTGTTCTTGCTAAAAGTTTGATCCCACCAGGGCTTTCATTATAAATCCTTATTTTCAGTAGCAAATTGCTTTTCTGCAAATGTCACCTCGCAGAGGTTTGGGTGGGTAGGGGGGCACTGTCCCTGCATTGCCAGGCCCTCTGCACCTCTCTGCCATCCACCCCAGCCTCCCCAGGATTTGGGAACGTGAGGTTTTGGCGTGTTTGCTGCTGGCTGCACTGAGGCAGGAGGCTGGAGCCATTGCTGTCACGCCAGTGATCCGTGGGATAATGCATCCCCAAGTCGTGGCCATTTCTGTCTATTGTGTCACAGATCTGTGCATTAAAGGGACCCCAAGTAGGTGTTGCTACAATAAACCCTAACAGCTCTATAGGAGCCGTCACAGTTCATTGCATCAATAATCTGTGTATTAAGGCGTCCTGAGCAGGCCTGGGCACACAATGGACTGTCATGGCTCCAGATGAGCCTGTATAAATTTAGGTCAGTAACCTGAGTGTTGTTAAATCCCAAAATTGCCCTGCTACAGAGAGCTGGCAAGGCTTGGAATAAAAATATGTAGATTATGCAAACCTGGTGGTTGCAGAGGATACTCTTGACTAAAGATCGGTAGTGGGGAATTATTTAATCTTGTTTATTGCTGTTATCTAAACCTGTCTCTGCTCACTTGTCTCCCTCCTTCCCTGTCCTTTGACCCGGTGTGAGCGATGCTGGAAGAGCAGGGATGGAGGGATGGAGGGATGGGAGGAGGCAGAATTCCACAGTTGAGCCGTCCCGGAGCCGCCCCGCATCCCGACGGGCTCTTTCCCACGGGACTTCATGGAAACACTCACACATTTCCATCCTGCCTGTGCCTGTGCCTGACCCCGTGGAGCTCAGTATTGTCTGAAGCATGGCAGATCCCTGGGGGCTCCCCAGAGCCTTGATTACTCCAAAAGCCACCCTCCATCCTCACTGCTGCCCCCTTTCATGATCCAAGCCCTCCTTGGTGCTTGATGCCCCAACACCTGGCTGGGCTCTTCTCCTCTCTGCCGTTCTTTGCATCCTGCCCCTTCCTTCCTTCCCCATTTCCCTCAGACAAGGCCCTTTTGTGGGTAGGTGGAGGGAGAGGAATGCCTCCAGCGCCGGCCGGAGAGCCCGGTTCTCATTGTGGGTGTACGCCTGAATGGAGACGTAGCCTTGAACTCTTGAACTCTCTTTTTTTTTTGTCGAGTAAAGCTGCTGTGTGCTGAAAACAAACAGGACTCACTCCGATGGGAAGAGATTGTATAGTGGGAACAGGTCTCAGACCACGAGAAAGGAGTTTTTCCATGTTTCCATTCTGAGCGTTTCCATTTGAGATTTTGCCAGCAGTTGGGCAGCAGAAGATGAATTAGCTGAGCTGTTAAAGGTATTACACGTGTTTCCCCCTTCCGAGACTTGTTAGAACATATTTTCTTCAGTGATAGTAATAAGTGTTACAAACAAAACACAGTTTTCCCCTTTGAATATTCCTTTACACAGAGCATCATCTACGTTAAAAAAAAAAAGTACGTTAGGCAACATGAATAGCTTCAGGCTATTTTATTTCATGTTGCTAAATAAGTCAATGCAGATGAGTGCTTTTTATGTAAGAATGGCTTGTAAATATAAGCACTAAGATAAGGGCAAACTATAACTACAAAGATTTCCTGGAGACAGAAGAGTGTCACTGCTGCCTTTCACTACTCCCAGTCCAGGCAGAGATCCCAGGACAGGGATTCAAAAAGATTGAATTTGTGCCATGTGTGGGGGAGTTCAGTGTGCTGGAGGAAAGCTGAGTCTCCTGGTTTGCTGGGGCAGGAGGGGCTTCATCTTTGCTCTTCAGGTGAGTGAAGCCCTTCCTCTGGGTGAATGGTGGAATCTTCTGCAGGGCTTAACATTCCTCCTCTGGCCCTGAACTGGGATTTGAAAAAGTGGGCTGGTGTGATCTTTTCCGGGCATATGTGGGTGTCCAGGTAAGATTTAATTGTCTGATCCTGATTGTGGAAGAATTAAGAAATTAGCAGTGAAGGGTAGAATTCCAGACTTGGAGACATTCCAGCTGTGTGTCCTGTACATCTGTAGGGCTGGCATGTGGGTGCCATCATGTCCTTGTCACATCGTGCAATGCAGCAGCACCTCGTTGCAACTCAGGGCACTGAGTATGCCATGGCTTTGCCTGTAAGGATGTCCTCATCCTTATTTTATTATTTCTTTTAATTGGGAGTAGTGATACAGAGCCAAGGACTTGCAAGACTCTCAAAGACAAGTGGTCCTGGTTGTAGTCTTGGTACTTTGGCTTGGGCTCCCAAGGGAATGAGCTGATCCCAGGGTGGTTTGGGTTTGCATTGCTGCTCTTGCTGTTTTGAACTTTCTACTGAGGAGGAATTCAGGAGTAACTTGTGAGTATTGCAGGAGTGTTTGTTACACGCAGATGTTCGGTCACATCCTGCAAGGCAGGAGCTCCGGGTGCTGCTGTGGTGCCTCTGCAAACCCCGGGATCACGGAGGGAAGTGGCCTTGGGGGATCAGCAGCACAGAGTCGTGGGGATGGGAGAAACATGGGGCTTCACAGGGGCATGGGATGTGTGTGGCAGGAGGAGGTGCAGAGGTTGGCTCTTGGTACATGTGGCTCTTGGTCCCATGGAGATTTTGGTATGCAGCTCATACGCAGGAAGTGTGGCCACCTGATTACAAACATACGTGTATTTGGAGATGTATAGCGAGATATCTGTCTCTTTCCTAATTTGATTTGCATTTATACGGGGAGAGGAAAACCGCTGGAGCAGGGGAGTGGGTGGCTTTGTGTGGTTCCCTAGCCAGCAGAAGCTGAAAGCGGTTTCCAGTTCACAGTTAGAAGTTGTTAGTAGTAACCAGAAGGAGAACTCTGAAGGTGAGTGGCCATGTCCTGCCTCTTGGCACTGAGGAAGCTGGATTTGCCTTTGTTCAGCTCCAGAGATGGATGAGCGCTCCTGTCTAGCTCCAGAGATGGGTAATGATGCCACAGCACAATTTACACTTGTTCTCACTTAATCACATTCAAAATTTAAAACATAAAGTGCTATTTGTGAGAGTAAAAAGGATGAAGTTTGCTGTGTTATAGTTGGGGGGGGCGAGAAGTGACCTGAACAAAACCAAACCTTGGAAGCAACAATAGCTGTGTACCAAAGGGTTTATTTGAGCAGGACTTTTTTCATAGCTGTTTCATCTTATTTTCCTCTTGTCCTTGCTCTTGCTTGCTCATCTATATGCAGCATATGGAAAGGTTGAAAAGTGGCAATTACTAAATGAGAGTCGACAGAAACTGTTCTCCAGCAGCTCCAGATGGGGTTAGTGATGCTGTTCCCAAGCTGCCGGCGCTTCACTCCGCAGTATAAAATGCCCTCTAATGGACAAGTGACTGCATAACTCATCCAACAAACCGGCAAATACTCATTTTTCTCAGGATTTCTAATCTGCTGTGCTGATTTTCGTACAGGAGCAATTAATGGCTTGGGTAGAGGAGAGCTTTTGCTTATCCAGATGTGCAAACAGTGGAGGTTCACCTTTCTCCAGCATTGATCTTTGTGATTGGTGCAGGTCAGTAATTTGTAATTTAAGGAACTTTGGTGAAATTTAGAATGAGATTTTATTTTCCAGTATGGCAAGGACCCTTGGAGAATGTAAAATTATTTATGTATCTTTTCCTCTTGTTTCATTTGAAAACTTAAGAGTAGTTTTCCAGCCATTTACGTGCTTCAGCAAGATGGGTGTGCATGTTATCAGCATCAGATACTTAGAAAAACAAGATAAGAGAGGTTGAAGGCGGCCCATGATTAATTAGCAAATAGATTAGGCACTCTCAAAGCTAAGTGGATAATTGGGGTTCAGCTCCTGGTTATTGTTTTGCCCACCACCAGCCTCTGAAGGCTGTTGGTGCAGGGTAAGCAGAGCATTGACCTGCTTCACTTCTGGTACCAGAAAGAGAGATGACAGTTATTTTCTTTAAAGCAATTTTCTTGCTGTCTGTTGGGGTTGTTTGTTTGTATTTCAGCTTTAGGAATGAAAGGAGTGCCAGTTCTGGTATTTCCTAGTTTTACTTGAAAGCTCACAGAGGATCTGGGGAGGACTGTTACTACCTGACAAGGGAGCATTGTCTGCATCTTCTTTTCTCAAAGTCAAGAGCAAATCACTAATGTTGAAAATTGAAATTGGTAAAAGAAGTTGAAAATAAAAGGGTGTCTCACTCCCCTCTTTTTTGTACCATGGCTATTGTGGCAACTTGAATATTGTAATTTCAGTTGGTCTTCATAATATCTGTCTGGCTGCTGAGAACCCAATCTGGAGAGCAATTTGTAGCCCGACAAACGATTCTTACAGAAACTTTTCTAAGAATCCAGTTCCAAACAAAAACCTTTCTCATGCTTTATGCATTATGAAGATGGAGAGGAAGAAAAACACTACAAACATATGTCTTTTTTCCCTTTGAAGGGCACCTATATATAATTGTGATTCTTCTTCTGAGTCAACAAGTAGCTTTGATGGAGTAGAACTGCTGAGGAATAATCACTGTGACTTTCAGGGTCTGTAAGGGATGCAGGATCAGGCTCTCTGTGTCATCTTTGAAGCCTCTTTATTTTGGCAGAGTCTGTATCTCGTTACATAGTGTTTTAAGATGTGGTCTGCATCATTCTGTAGCGTGTTTCATTTAGCAGCAGACGTGCAGGCTCATATGCCATTATAGTACATTTTGTTCACTCATATAATAGCAAGTTCCTCAAAATTGTTACCACTTCTTCAGCACAAGACTCATACAGGGTGTTATGCACCTTTTCTGTGTGATGGGGAGTGGAAGAGCCCTTTGTGCGCCACCAGCAGGTGCTCGCGTGGGAGTGCTGGCTCTCCATGAACACGTTGAACCTTCTGGCTCCCTGTTTTCCCTGCATCCAGGGAGTGCACCTTCCCCAGCAGGTTTTTAGGTTTCTGGGCTGGAAAAGAAGCTGGACAAATAATTTTTCCTGCCACCCCCAGCAGCATCCAGGCATTCCCACGGAGAAGCCTTAACACAGAACATCACCGAACGCTCCGCAGCAGCAGAATCATGATAATAACTGCTTAAAACATTAAACCTAATTAATAATGGCTTTGTAGCAAGAGTCCTGCCCTCACTGTTTTGACAGTGATGATGGTGTGGGGGGATGCAGACTGCTGGGAGGGTGTTGAGGTTTAATCCCAGCCAGCAGCTCAGTCCTGTGCAGTCGCTCGCTCCCTCCCAAGGGATGGGAGAGAGAATCGGAAGCACAAGAGTGAGAAAACTCGTGGGTTGTGATAAAGGCACATAGGGAAGGCAAAAGCCCTGCATGCAAGCAAAGCAGAACAGGGAATTCACTCCCCACTTCCCAGGGGCAGGCAGGCAGGAGTTTAGTCATGCCCAGGAAAGCAGGGCTGCATCATGCAGAGCAGTGACTTGGGAAGACAAGCACCAGCACTCCAAGCATCCCCCTCTTCCTTCCTCTTTCCCACTCTACCTGCTGAGCATGACACCACATGGTCTGGGATATCCCTGGGTCAGCTGGAATCAGCTGTCCTGGCTGAGTCCCTTCCCAAACCCTTGTGTCCCCCCAGCCCCCTCACTGGTGGGGCAGTACAAGAAGCAGAGGCCTTGACTCTGTGTAAGCCCTGCTCAGCAATAACAAAAACATCCTTGGATTATGAGCCCTGTTTCCAGCACAAAGCCAAACCACCACCCCATACCAGTTACAGGAAGAAAATTAACTCTACCGCAGCCAAACCCAAGGTGTGATTTACAGCCAGGGTAGTTCTCCCCCAAAAAATGAGAAAAAGCCTTTTTTTTCCCCCTAGCATCCTACTTGACATGCAGTGGCTGAGTGTGTTTAGTGGAGCGGGAGAAGTCAAACTCTGGCCACACAGAAACTCTGTGATTCCTCTTCCCTAGTGAGGGGTTTTATATCTCTCAGGCATTATTAAAAAAAAAAAAAAAAACTATTTTGGGTAATGAAATTTTATGTTTGTTCTCAGTATTTGTATAAATGTTTAATCTATTTTTGGTTCCTACTGGGCTGTTTGGTTTAATGGAGTCTTAGCACTGTGAGCTTCCCGTGTTGTCTCATTGTGCTTTAAAAGACAAAATCCCAAAATCCCGTCCCCAGAAGGACCGTGCTGTCTGTCCCTTCCCTTCTGTGCTTCCCTCCTGCCCTGCAGCCTCGGAGGGGGGCTGAGCAGGGCATCGCACTTAGGGCTGGCTGGGAGGAGGGATGACAGAGTGTTCTCCAAGTGCTCCTCCTGCATTGTGCCGTCTCCTTTGTCCGCTTCCCTCCCCTGTCATTATCTCTGCGTGTCACCTGCTTTGCCTTTCTTATGCTGAACTCTGGTTCCCAGCCCCTCCTGCCCTCCCCAGGCAGCTGAAACGCTGAGCAGTGGGAATGGCCAGAGCTCAGGACAGCGAACACCCAGGGATGCTGACACAGGGCTGGAACAGTTCACAGCTCCGAGAGCTGTTCTTGCCTTCAAATCTCAATTCAAGTGTGATCGAGCTTTGAAAAACTGGACCTTTACACAAAGGAGGATACAGGGAGAGCTGCCCGTGGCAGCAGCGGATTCTGACTTCAACAATTCTGCTTGGGCATCCTGCTCTGCTTCCAGCTGAGAGGACTGACATTCTACAGGAATCCTGAGTACAAAGCCTTCTCCAGAAACCTCTCTTTTTCTGAGAGCCTAGGAAATACCTGGCAGTACCATCAAAACATTTGGACTTGTTGAAGTAAGGAATTGCACACGTGAAAACCCAGTACAGATGTGAGGAAAGAAGGATGGAATTTTTCCTTTGCTGTTTGGAAGTGGGACCTTCTGCAGTTCATGGAGCTGGTAGTTTTCTGTAGCAGACACTCTCCATTTTGTTGCTGCCATATTTCATAGAGGGTAGAAAATGTAGTCAGTTGGTTTGTCGCAGAACAGGGTGTAGGGAACACCATCCTGCTTTCCCAAGGCTGTGCACAGATAGAGAATGTGTGAGATGTTGTGTCTGGAGCACTGGAAAGGGCATCCCTTAATCACCTGCCAGGTGCTGGGTGGTTTGGTGGCGGTGCCTGTGGTGGATGCTCTAAAATAGACATTGCCCACTGGCACAGGTTGCCCAGAAAGCTGTGGATGCTCCATCCCTGGAAGTGTTCAAGGCCAGGTTGGACAGGGCTTGGGATAGTGGAAGATGTCCCTGCCCATGGCAGGGGATTGGAACTGGTTCATCTTTAAGGTCCCTTCCCACCCAAACCCTTCTGTGGTTCTGTGATTGATGTTTGTGCTCCTGTCCTACCTCATGCCATAAAAAGATGATACAAAAGTGCACGTTGAGAAAGGGCTTAGAAGACAGGATGTTCTTCATAAAATCACTTTTCTCTTACTTTTCTCTAACCAATACATCTTATTTTGGAAATCACCTTTATTTCTTTTCATTTTCCATCAAAAGTTGGGATACAAAAAGCCCTAATACAGCTTTCTCTGCACTCATTTTCTGGTTCATGGATTGTGCTCTTTAACGGGCAGTATTTAGAAGCTATTTAAATGTGTTACGTCAGGATTGGGTTTTTTTCCCAAAGTGTTGTATTAAAGTAAATTCCTTCCTTAAATAAATAAATAGCTATGGGCTATCATCATGTCCAAGGGTTTTCAAGAAAATTTACATTTTGAAAGACACTGTTGGAGGCTAACACGGCCATGCAATTACTGCATGTAAATCACTTCACTTGTTTCCTAATCTTGCTGAGGATGAAGCACAATTTTTGTGCGTGTGCCTCTCCCTCTCAAATTTCCCTTAGACAATGAGGTTTTCTTGTCTTTTAATTGCTGACCGTGGTTTTTGTTCTGCCTAGTCTGATTGTGTTTATTTTATGGTGGAGGACATTTAGCCTTGTGATTGTTTTGAGATTGGGCTGGCTGTAGAAACCATTGGGGATAGATTGAAGTTGGGTGCACAACTAATTGCATCTTCCATCCCACAAATGGAAGAACTGCTTTCTTAATTACAGCCTCATGCAAAGGCTGGGGAATATCCTCTTTTTTCTGTGCCCCATACATCTGCTTTTCTTCATTTTCTCCATCCCTGCTAAATCCTGCTCAGCAGCTCCTGCCACATTTTTAATAAATCTTCTGAGCTGGGCTTTTATTGCTGGTTGGTACCACCACGGACACCTGTCAGACAGCGATGGGGCAGTTCATGTCATTAGGAAGGAGCTCATTCATGGGCATTACATTAAGCTGTGTGGGACTCTGATGAGCAGTAATTTCTCTGATTGTTATTAGTTTCTTTTGTAGGAAGTTTTCCTCCAGGGAGTAATGCAGGGAATTGAGATGGCTGGGGAAAAAAAATTTTAATGGACACATTTGTCCATCAGAAAATGCACTCTGTCAGAATTAAGTACACTTTGCAAATTGGTTTTGTTTGGGGAAGTAAGGGGGAAAGAGTTGCAGCCTCAACATAATGAACCATTTGAGTGTTTTCGGAATAAAATGGTAACTTTTTCTCTTCTGATGTGATTTTTTTTTTATAACCTGGTATTTCTCCCTGAAAGTGGAATGGGATGTAATAGAGGTAAAAAATCCTGTGTGTGCCTGTACGTGTTGATCATGGAAATGCCATTAGCTACTTGGGCTTTAGCTACACTAACAGCTTAATTTTTGTTGCATGAAATATTTTGACTGTACCAAGCTTCTGCCTCCGGAATGGAAGTTTTCTGCGTCTTCTAGAATGTTGCATTAATTTTTAATATGAGTGGGAATCGTGCTCTTTAGCATCCCTATGTTTTAAAAAAATCAATTAATTATTGCTATAAATCTCAGTGATTATGCTGCAGTTGTGCTGCTGGGAAATTGGCCATTAACTACCAGGAAATCGCCGATCATCCCTTAGTTGGAATTCAGCTGTACCGACACGAGGCTTTTCCTTTTGGAAATTAACTATCAATGTGATGCATAATTGATAACCATTTATAATAATAACAATAATCTCCATGAAATTGTCATCCCGGAGTGCAGCAGCTTTGTTAGAGCCTTTACCCCTCTCATGCTCAGCCTACTGCACTGGTTAACTGGGTTTTCTGGGAAGTTATTGGAGTGTTTTTAGGAGAGCCAGTGCTGGTGCAGAAGAATAAAATGCAAAGTAGAAATGCCTGACTGGGCTACATGAACCTGCAAGGGTGCTCCAGAGGATGGGTTAAGTGTTGCTATGGCTTCTCTGCACAAGGGGAGGCAAAACTCCAGGTTACAAACATTGCCCAAGGTCAACTTCTGGACATCAGCCTGGGTTTTCTGGTGTGGTGTGTTCTCCTGTGTCCTGCATCTCGTGAACTGGACTTTTTTTGGTTTGTCACAAAAATTTTCTTTGCAAATGCTGCAGTGTGAAAATTCACCTGCTGGAGAGGAGCTGTTTGGGGGTCAGTTTGAATGAATGGTGCCAAGTTCATGGTTACTGCTGGCTTTTCAGAATTTTTTTCAATTTTTTTAAACCACTCTAGTGTATGTAGGCAGAGAGGTTGGGACTTTGCAGGGTGATATACAGATGGCCACTCAGGAGAGGGTTTCTTGCTGTGCTTGCACTCATTTCTGCCTTCCTCTTCCCCTGCTCTCCATGCAAAGCTTCTGAAAATGTGGTGATGCTTTGCTTTGCCTCTAGAAATCACAGATTTACACTAATTCTGTTCTTTTGGTGCCTTGCAGTGGGTGGTGGATGGCTGGAGGGGGCAAAGGTCTCTTTCTTGAGCAGGATCCCTCCTTGGGAAGGTTCTTAGGTGTTATCAGGGTCATCTGTCATCACCTTAAAATATGAAAGAAGATATTGGATCAGCAGTCGCATAAAATATTAGAGCGTGTAATGTTGGATTGTTGGAATTCAGTTGTCAGCATGAGGTCTCTTCTTCCATGTCTTGATTCATGAATGCTGGTGTGGGACTTGCTTTGAAAAACTCTCACCTGGGTTTTACATCAAAAAGCAAACCTGGTAGAAGTACCACAACAGCACATTCAGAGGCTGCAGCTGAGCTCAGGTCGGTGTTTAGGGATTAAACAAACCTTTGGCTCTCAAAGCATGTCAGACCATTAAGGAATTTTGGTGGCACGGAGGAATCCTATCCATTAAGGGTCTTCCTCCATGCCACCAAAATGCAGAAAACCTTTAGCTGTTGTCTCTTTGGAGAGCATTTCCTGTCAATCAGCCGCACATGTGGCTTCATGGATTTTTTTATCTCACTGGCATTGAAAATGTGCACTAGAAACAGCACCCAAAGTTTAAGGTTGGCCCTTCCAGTATGAGGGCAAGGACAGGCTGCGGTGACAGCTGGAATACACATCAAGGTCTTCCTGCAAATTCAAGGTTCACTGATGACTTTTACAGGGCAAGGTTTAAATATGAAAGTGTTTTGTGTATGAAAGTACTGGCAGAGCAAGAAGTACTTTCCCTGTTTTATATACTCTCTAAGAATCTTTCAGCATCTGTGAGCCTACAAAATAAAATAACCTCATGGATTTTATCCTCTAGGAATAGATTTTTCAGTCAGAAATAAAACTGGGAAGCTCATGCAGTGCTTTGGCAGTTCTTGTGTCCAAGGCTGGTTTTCTGAATCACAGGAAGGATAAAGAGACTGATTTGTGCTGCCAGATGTGTGACTTGTGGGGTGCAAACTCAGAGTTGTCCTTTCCAAAACCTGCTCTGCTGTTGGGCATGGGCAGATCTCACCTGGTGTGCTGGAAATCCAACACTGATCTGGGCTGGAAGGGGCCTTAAACCCCATCTCGTTCCATCCCCTGCCATGGGTAGGGGCACCTTCCACTACCCCAGGTTTTGAGCCCCATCCACCCTGGCCTTGAGCACTGCCAGGGATGGGAAGTCACCAAATCTTACGAGTCCTCTCCTTTCTCTGCAGGGTCCACAGTGGCGGTATGCACGCCGATTCCTGTGAGTTTTCCTAAGCTCCTGGGGGACTGCTGTGCTTTTTGAGTCAGAAAGTTGCAAAATCCCATCAAGAATGGCACTTGTGGATAAACACAAAGTCAAGCGGCAGCGACTGGACAGAATTTGTGAAGGTAAGAGTGTGCTTTCATTTTTCTGACAGATGATTAGGGTAGAATATCTTATTTTTCCTTGTTTCTTTCAGTACTTAGGCATAAAGAGATCCAAATCCAGGGCTGGATTCCCTGTCCTCTCTGTAGGCTCAAAATACATTCACACTGATCTGGTTACTCACTTGGAAGTCATGTGTAGTCCTGTGAACAAGATCTTTGTTTAATTACCAGGTCACCTCCTCTCATCCTAATTTCTACTAAAACAATTTGGTCGGTCTCAGTTTAAAACATATTTACCATCATTCTGTAAGAAAATTTTGGAAAATTTAAGAGTTGTTCTTATGGTTTTGAGCACATTGTTGTAACAGCTTTTATTTGGTCGATGTGTGGGGGTCAGGCAGGTTTGCTGCAATTCTTCATTAATGGTTTGTTACAGTGTCTCAGCACAGGTGACTTTTACCTTCCAGAGTAATTTTCCAGCAGAAAAAGTTTTTAGGAAACATTTTCTATTGCAGCTCACATGGTGTTAAGTTACTTAGGACAGAAATCAAGTGATGGCAAACAAGCTCTGACTTTCTGGTGTACACTCCAGTAATTCTCCAACACTCATGCAAGTTCTGCCATCAGCAACAAATGCAGAGCAGAGTGTTATTTTAGGAGGAATATCTCACATCTCTTCAGGAGTTCCAGTGTTCAGCTGCTCTTAAGGAGATGGAGAGTGGCCTGCAGGGTAACAATTTGCAGTATTACTTGAATGCCAATGAGGTGAAATAAGATGGGTGGTGGATGAAAGCACAGAGCTCACAGGGGAGTTGTGCTGTGCCCATTTGAGTAAAATCTGTGGGGCTTTGTGGAGTTTCAGTGTGAAATCCTGATCAGCAGGACAAGTGTGGATTTTGCCTTGACTTGTCTGTGCTATATATTGCTTACTCTACACTGCTGCTGTTTTAAACTCATCATAAGTTACTTACCTCTTTTAATTTTGCTCTGTTAATTTTGGAGAAGGAGAGACAAAGCAGAGAGTTAGAAGGGAGTATCCAGGGTATGCTGCAGTGTGGAGCTGCCTCTTTCTCCTACTGAATGTCATAAACGCTCAGGTGTAGCACACTATCTCATCTTCAAAACTTACTTTGAACTTGACTTAAAAGAGTTCTATCAGCTGAGCCTGGATTTTCAAAAGCTGCCTTCCTGGTTTGATGTTTACCATCAGATCTAGTTGCTGAGTGTACAAGAAATTCAAAAGGATCGTACGACAAACCTGCTAACAGAGCTTCAGATGTGATTGAAGTTTAGATTATTTTTCTCTGATATATGAGCTTTTTTCTTCTTTCTTGGTCAAAAGATATTATTTTCTAATCTGTAAATGTGCAGAAGACATAACTTTTTAAAGTATACTTTGTCATTTGCCACTGGGTTTGTAATTTGATGGAAATGATGGGAGACACTGTTGTGTTGTATTTGGAAGCAACAGACAAGGACTGAGTGTGAGAAGCATTGTAAAAATTACCTTGAAAAATGCAAAAAGTTTTGGATTTGCCAAAATACTAGATTTGTGGGACAGCTGAATACTCTGCTGGCCTCTCTGATGGCTATTTTTTACTATAGGCTCCTAATCTTGGATTATAGCATAGAAAAGCACTGAAAGGGGCTATTCCAGCTGCTGTGAAAACACACTTTGAAAAAAAAAATGATCATTTTTCTTGGTTTTGTCTTGAAAGGTATATTGAATAATCAGTGAAAGATGATGAGAAATTAGGGAACTAGTTCAGCAGATGGAGGAGTCTTTGCAAACAGAATTGTGTTCAGTGAGAAGAATCTATTGCTCCATCAAGCTTAGGGCAATGTGGTCCAAAATAGTTGCTTTTAACGATTTCCTGTTCTGTGGAAGCACTTAAGGAGCTTTTCCCTTCAAATGTGAACAGGATACAAAGCTGCATTTACCTGATGAAAGACTAAATGTCTGGCAGCACAGAGGTGGATTTCTGTGCTTTTCCTGAAGTTCCATATACCATCCCTTTTACTATTCCCAACACAAACCCGTGCAGATTTTGCTAGGAATGGACTTCATTCCATGCAGCAGGATGGTGGAAGGTCTGGAGGTGAAATATCCTCAGGCTACATGTTGTAATCACTGTCCAAACTGCCAGACAGATTCTTCTTCTTCCTGCAGGCTTACTGAAACCATAACCAGACACATGTTGAGGGAAATGCCTTACAAACTGTCGGGGCATTAAAAGAGTTTATTAAGGAGCTGCAGTGTTTGTATTACTCTGTTAAACGTACATCTGGCGTGGAAGAATAATCCAAGCCTTACAAGGAGGTGGTATAGTTTAAAAAGCCAGTTCACAGGCTTTACAGGCAGGTTTATGAGTCTTCCAAAGAGAGGAGCTGTGCAGTCTCAATGCATGGCTCAGCTTCACCAGCTCCTCTGGTCTTGGTTTTTTAAATATATATTTATGATGTCTTTGTGTGACAGCGTTACTTTCTGCTCTGAGCAGGCTGGTTTGAAGATGTGAGCTTTTTGACCAGGTCACAGATTTTGATCTGTAGAGAAATATGGGTGGGATAAAGGTCCAGACTTGAGGGGATAAAGGAATTTCAGGGCAGCAGCCTGCAGCAAAGACATTTTGAATAGTCTGTCATCAATTAAGTGGATTGGTGATGCCCATCCGAATGAAGTGAAGTTGGACTGTGCTCACAGTGGTCTTGGCTTACCCGTTTCTTTCTCTTCTGGTTGTCCCAGAGACTTTGGGTGCCTATTCTGTAATTGGATCCATATGGATGGCAGGATGGACCCATTGAATGGCTGGGGCTTTTGCAAATAATATATGCAGAGTGGTTTACATAATTCCTGTTTGTGGAATTGTGTCTTATTCCATAGTGGGTCAAAGTATGCTTTAGAGGTGGAGCTGCTGGTGCTGTGTGGAGTCAGACTTGTCCAGCAGCCCCTCTTTTGGGTCCAGTTCCCATGAGCTTGTGATCTTGCCACATTTAAAATTCGTTTGAGCTGAAATTTTCCATTCCATGATGGGTTTTTACCTCAGGGTGAATGAAAAAAAAGACCGAGTTCCAGCAAAAACTGTGGAGCCGCGTCCGAGCGGGAGATGGAGAGGGAGGGATGCTGGCTTTGCTGTGTGTGAAACAAAGCCGAGGCACAGTCCTGCAGCCATGGATGTGCAGCTGCCAGACCCGCCCGCTCTGCCTGGGATAAAAAGGGCCTGAATTTTGCAGCCAAGTTGTTGTGTGTAGGAATGGGCTCCTTCCAAAGCCTGGTGCAGTTTCCAGCCTTTCAAAGAAACGGCAGCAAAAGCCCTCAGGGCAGAAGCTCACCTGCCTTCCATTTAGGAAACAACAGAGAGGTTAGATGTAATTTTTCTTTGCTACCAGTGGCAGAACAAGGTGTCTGACAGTGCCTCCGTGAAACCCCAGACTCAGAAGACCATGGCACTCCTGGTGCATGGCATCCATCCCTCCTGTGGGACTCCAGTGCTCACACACGGCATCCCCAGGCAAGGACATAACTTGCAGCATCCTTTTTGCTGCTTGCTCAGCTGATCTTTGTCCTGTGCTTCTGTCAATATGGTTAAACAAATATTAAACATCACCAGGAGCTAGTCAGGGAGTGAGAGCAGGCCATCCACAGTTGCTGGTTGTGTCTCTGGGGGCAGGCAGGGGGGAAGGTGCTATGGCACTGTGTCATTTTCTTGTTGAGTGTCAAAACTCAAGAGGGACAAGGCAGCAGTGGTGGCACATCCCAGGTGCAGGATGGCAGCATCTTGTTTGTGTGTAGACCATGGGCTTCCCAACACCACTGAATTCCTCTGTGATGATCCTGAGTGCTGCCTCTGCTCCAGACCATTGCAGCTCTGCTAGCCTGTCTTCAACACCAGTGCCACGGAATGGCAAAGCCTGGCTTTAGAGGTTATAGTTTGCACTCACATATATGAGTCAGTTAAGCTTTCAACACATGCCCCAGAAGTGGCAGCCCTGAGATGAGCAAGAAGCAAAATGAAAAAATAATTGCAAGGCCAAGCGAGCCCAGACATTTTCTGACAGTTTTTGCTCCAGGATTTGTTATTATCCAGTGGGAAATCATGTCCTTACGTGTCAGTTTGTGCCACCAAAGTTGTCTGTACTTTGCAAAATAGAACTGTTTGCAGGGCAAACAAGCCATCCGTATTCTTTGTTTTCTTTCAGATCCTTTGATATGTCTGATGGCTGATAAATGCCAGCACAGTCACAAAATACTTTTCAGTGCTTAATGCATGAGTCTCTGGCTTTTTGACTTACTGCCTTACATTCTGAGTGGCACCCTGGTGTCCTCTTCTGCTGAGGCTTCTGTGGTTATACTTGCTGTGGGAATTCCTCGTGTATTTACCTTCCAGCCACTGTAATATCTGTGTGGGGCTGTGACTCTCCACAAATCCTTGTTTCTCTGTGGGAATGTGACCCCGCCGTGGTTACTGAAGCCTCTTGGGTGGGTCTGAGTCCTCGAAGCAATAATTTGTCTTGCAGACCTTGAATAGGCACCTGCCCGTGCCACACTGTCCAGCTGGGATCATGGAATTACAGGGTGGGTGAAGGGGCTGCCCAGGGAGGTTGGGAGTCCCCATCCCTGCAGGTGTCCAAGGAAGGACTGGACTGGTGGCTGGTGACAAGGTGGGGAGTGGTGACAGCTTGGACTCACGGTCTCAGAGGTCTTTTCCAACCTCAGTGATTCTGTGAAATGGAGGGGGGAATTTGGGGTAGGAATTGATGTTTTCAACATCACTGAAGTTCTCTCTACTGTGGCTGCGTTAGGCTGGTTAATTCATTTCAAGGGTGGACAGAAATTTTGTGTTCCACTCTTCCCCCTGTGACAGAAGTCAGTGCAGACCATGTCCAGTGATATTTGAATAAATATACTATGTAATGGTCAGTACTCTGGCACCTACCTGGATCTATGGCAGGGGTGCTTTTTACCTCTTTATTTCAGTTTATCCTCCACAGAAGTGGACTTAATAATCACAATGTCAATTATTGCTTATTGTGCACTTTCTTGTTGTTAAAAAAAACCCCCACACTAACCCTCAACAAAAGTGCCCCTGAAGACCTGTGATATTTCTGGCTTTTCAGGAGTATTTGAGCAATGTGTCCCTGAGGTCTGGGCTCACACACCACTAACAGCAGACTATGGAACAGTTTCTCATTCAATAGCCACAGTCCACTCATGCTAAAAAATAGAGGAACCTTGCTCCTGGAACCAAAAGGGAAAATACACATTAAAACTACAACTCTGGAAAGTGGCTGCCTCCAATTCTTGCTGCTTTCTATAATGTAACAGTAGCCAAAATGAGTACATTTGATATATGGGTGGAGAAATTTTCTTCCATTCTTGCAAATTTGCACACCAAGTAGCCTCTGATAATACTTATTTTTACTGCTTAGAAATAGAATCTTATTATCTCAGGAAATCCTTATCACCACTAGGCATTTGATGAGAAACAATGAGTTAAAGATGATATCAAGCATGGAAGAAACTGCTTGTCCTGAGTAAAAGTGACTTATTTAGAATAAATGTAGACCTTTTTTATCTAGTGGATTTGAGTTTCTTTGTTCCATGAATATAAAACACAGTACAAGGATTTCCCCCCACAATAAAGCTTTTTGTACTTTTTGGTTTTTTTTAAGTTTCCACCTCAAAGCATATAAACTATCAGGCTTTTAAGGAAGGGTTGCTTACCACATTTAGCCTAGAGAAAAAGCAGTATTAGCTTGTCAGATCTTCTGCCATTGCACCCTGTGCTGATTTATGCAAACTGAAGATCTGTCTGGCTGCTCCTGATGTTTTGCTTTTCCAAAATTAAGTCTTTGGCTTTTATGGAGGTTTCAGAAAATCACTTCAAATTCATACAAAAGCTGGATTACTCCTCTTTTTACCAGTGAAAAGTAATGCTCTTAATTATCCCTTCTCTGATAGAAGCATAGCATATTTGGGAATTACTTGTCATTAATAGGTTTCGTTAAAATTTTACGAATTTTAAAAAAATTGGACAGTATTCTGTGGATTAAGAAAGTTCAAGCAACCTCAGTGGGTTTACAGATATTATTCAAGCTTATTGACCTTATTCCATGGTTTTCAACCCTTTTGCTGTGCTGAATCAAGAGCTCTCTATGCTTGTATGAGTCCTTTCTGTGCTTTGGGATGGAGCTCGTATCCAGGGGTGTGCTGTTGTCCTTGCATGGATGCACAGGCTGCTCCAGTAGCTTCCAGTCCTGTGTGGATGTTTTTCCTGTGCATTCCCTCCTGTGACGTTCCGTGGGGGAATGTGCATGACAAGATGTAGGACTCGAGCCAGATACGAAGCCAGCCTGACAAAATGCCCCAGGCATCCAGGCAGGAGTAAGACACATTTAGATAAGGTTACAGGCAAAAATGCCATTAATTTGGTGTGCATAGTAGTAGATGTGTGGCTCAAGCTGTTGCAGGAGGGGGAGCTCCCCTTTCCCTGGACTTGAGGGCTGTATGCACCAAAATAGGAAAAAATACTTCCATTGTGTTCTCCTTGTGTTTAAACCCACATTGATGGGAACGTAAGACTTGTCTAACTCTTAATTCTGCTTTGTATTTTTCCATTTTCCCCAGCCTCCAGACAAGGTTCCATGTAACACGCTTTACAACTTTGTGTCATTAATTAAGAAACAATTACAGCTGATGACTTCAATACCATCAACCTAATTTCCATCCTTCCCACATTTCCCGTTTAAATTAACTGGTTTAGGGATTAACATGTTGTCATCGTATCATAGTTTTTTTTTCTCCTTACTTTAAATCCTACTGCTGCATTTAGAGATTACTCAGAAAAGTGATAATATTCCCAGAATATTCTGGGAAGGGGCTGTTGGAGCAGGGCCCCGGGGCAGCCCTGGCGCCTCTTCCCGAGCTCCGGAATGCTGCAGAAGCTGCCTCCAGCATCCAGAGGGTGGAAGTTGGCTGCTTCCAAATATGTGATGAGAAATGATCAGTCCTCAGGGACAGATGAGAACAGGATGGGGTTTCCTTCAAAATACCAGAAAGAAAACTTATATCTGACTTCTAAATTACACTATTTCAGGGACTGATGGTGTTTGGATCTGGACCAATCTTTTCAAATTTATCCTGATTTCCTGAATATTTGCTGGTAAATATTTTGACAGGAGTAGGACATCTGGCTATACTAAAATAAAGCTGCAGGGAAACACATTACACAACTTTTCTTTTATATTTTTTGCTCTCCACAAACAGATGTAATGGATCGAAGTGCCAAAACAGTGAAGGTTTTCATTAGAGACCTTTCTTCAAAGAGCAAGTTTTGAGTTGCTTTTGCATTTCTTAAAATTGAAGGACATTGATCATTTCTTAGTGACACTTTTATACAGCCCATTAGCTTAACACTATTAGTTTGGCTTTTCTTTTTTGGGGGGGGGTTATCTTTTTAATTTTTATTTAAAACAAAAGACTCTCTGCTGCCATCTAGCACCTCAAAACTTAGTAGTAAACAGGTTAAGTTCACAAAATAGCCTTAGTATATAGATTGACACCCATTTTTGAGAAAAAATTGTGTTGCTGCTGATGGTGATACAGATATTTGACTCAGCAAATGAACATGAGCAAGGATGGTGAGGGAACACAGTAAGGTAGAGCTCACTTTTGATGATTTGCAATACAACAGTACAAAACACCAGTCTTTTTAAAAAGCAAGACATAAATGCTTTTTTTCAGCTAAAGTGGTATTTCCTCCTGTTTGGTTTTGGTTTTTATCTGTGATGGGTGTGAAAGGGAAGTACATGTTTCAAGCTCTTGGCATCATCAGGGGAAGTAAGGCAGAGAGACACCCTGAACCCCAGCCTGTTTATCTCCCCAGGCCCATGTTACAGTC
Organism: Promerops cafer; assembly: GCA_013398275.1. NCBI lineage: Eukaryota > Metazoa > Chordata > Aves > Passeriformes > Nectariniidae > Promerops > Promerops cafer. Next base: position 440,282 of record VZSE01004604.1, read on the forward strand.
TAGTAATTAATTATTTTCTATGCAAAGCCCAGGCACGCATGGCAGAGTTCAGATTTACAATATATATTCATTTAACAGTGGATTTCTCTACTGCTTTCTGGGACAGATATAATTCCCACTCTTTTCATTACACATGCTGTTCAAATCTTGATCCTGAATTCTTATTAAAAATGATGAGATTTGACCTCAAAGTCTAATACCCAGTTTTGGAGACAAGGTGCTTGATGTGATTTCTGGAGGATTATTTTTAAGAGCATTCATAGATTAGATCGTTGCGAATGGTTGAGGGATGTGCCCAATGAACCTTGTCTGCTGCTTTTCACCCGCCGCTCAGCATCCAGATTGATTTTTATTTTGCAGTCCTTGAGAATGTGTAGCTGTGTGCTGTAGGGATACATCTGATATTTTTATTATCCCTTTGTTGATGCAGGAATGTGACAGTGCTGTTTCTGCCAACTTTTATTGGAGTTTCCCCATACTTGAAGGCAAAATGGTTTCTGATTGAAGTTTGAAGAGCTTGTAAGCTCATTCCAATGGCTCAAAGTGTGTTCTACAGCTGCATTTCTCTTTCTTAGCTGCAAGTGTGTTTTAGATGATTGCTGCCTTCCTGCATTTGTTACCTGCAGTTTGATTTTCTTCCTGGATGGCAAAGCATGGAATGGTTTGGGTTAGAAGGGATCTTAAAGACCATCTAGTTCCACCTCCTGCCATGGGCATGGATACCTTCCACTATTTCGGGTTGCTCCAAGCCCTGTCCAACCTGGCCTTGAACAATTGCAGGGATGGGATAGCTACAATTTCTCAGGGCAACCTCCAAGGCTTTACCAGGGGAGCAGGATAACGAGGTGATAAGTTACCACATGCCCACTGGGGTGCTTCTGGCACATACCTCATTCTGAAAAATAAGACAATTCATAGAATCACAGAATGTCCTGAGCTGGAAGGGACCCACAGGAATCACTGGGTCCAACTGCTGGCCAAACACCCCAACAAACCCATCCTGTGCATCCCTGACAGCAGTGTCCAAACACTCCTGGAGCTCTGGCAGCCTCGGGGCTGTGCCCATTCCCTGTCCAGTGCCCACCACCCTCTGGGAAAGAGCCCTTTCCTGATACCCAACCTAAACCTCTCCTGACACAGCTCCAGCCATTCCCTCTTATCATAGGGAAAATTGGGGTAAGGCTCCCATCTGTGAAAGGGGATACCCCGATGGAGAGTTGTTGTGTGGCAGTGACTGGAGGCATGGCTGGCTGGCCATGAGGGTGGGAAGAAGCACATCTCCCACATCCAACCCCTTCCATCCAGAGATTAGCACAAAACAGCAGTGGAGAGGCAGCTCACAGGGATAAAGGGAAAGGTCACCCATTTCTTCTCATGAAATGCTTCTGTGCACCTTCTCGGCACGACGCTGGCTGGTGGGAGTGCAAAATCCTCTCTCCCCACATTGGCATGGGGGGTTTTGGAGGAATTCTTGGGGATTGATTCAGAAGGGCACTGCAATACGGTGTCACCAGCTTGGAGAGGAAACATCTGCTGGCTTTGGCATGGGAGGTTCTTGGCTGTGCACTTGTTGGGGTCCCGTATTGACCTTTGGTTTTCCGTGTGCCTGGGCCCAGTGGTGTGTCACGGATGGGAATGGCGACTGAGCCCGGTCGCCGGTCCCGGTTTGCAGGGCAGCGTGTGCTCCTGCGTCCCTGGAGCCTGTCACGACGATGGGTACGGCACGTTCTACCCCAGCACTGAGCTGAGCTACAAACATGAGCTTCTGGGGGTTTTTTTTGCTTTAAAGTCATCAAAATGCACAGTTCCATGAGGCAGTGATTGTTTAATAACCGGCTGATCTTCAGTGTGTTTTGTTGTAAGGCACCAAGTTGGTGTTTGTGAGCGTTTTGTTGGAGTTACAAAGCATCGACGCTTTTGGTTTGGAAATTGGTAAAAGCATGTGGCAGGGCTTCAAGCGCTGAGTGCTTTCAGATGCTGTGCTGCTCCTTTGATTATTGGAAATGATTCCAGCACAATCCTGCTAATTTTCTCTTTGTGCTCCCTTAATTTCAGGAGACTGTTAAAAAGTCCATCTAGGCAGAGTGCTTATTGCCACTGTGAGGGAGATTTTGCAGAGCCAAATTTTAGCAAATGCAGTAGTTTCAAAGGATTTGGAACATTTTCTTGCTGCTTTTCCTCTCCCATTTTTCTTTTAAGTTTTGTTTCTTTTCGATTGGTGTCCCTGCATGTGTGTGTGCATTACTCATACTGCATCCCATTCCTTTTCTTCTCCACAGCATCCATGGTGCACCACAGTATAGAGTAGCTCATTTCTGCTTCCCTGGCATCCTGCAAGCTGAGCATGGGAGGAGGATGTTCAGGAGAGGCTTCCTGAGCTTTGGGGGTCATTAGGCACAATCACACACAGTCCTTGAAAGCCCAGGCAGCGAGGACAGGAGCATTTATCCTCCCAGTAGCTTTGTACCTTGTCACCTGAAAATGTATGACAAACATTGATTAATCTTAACACCATCCGAGTGTGAGAGGTGTATATTATTATATCCCTCTTGATGGAAGGGGAATCAGCAAGTAAGAAATTAAGCAATTTACTCTCTGACAGTGGCAGAGCGAGGTATAAAGGCTGAGTGTCCTGATACCTGCTCTCTCCATTAACAAGAGATGTATTTGTTCTCCAGAGGATTTTTCACTACCAGGGGTAGGATTCCTTTGCCTTTGAAAGAGAAGTAGCCTTTCCCAGACTGCTGCATCTTACTGTTTTTGCCAGAAATTACATTTGGCACATTGTTTCTGTTCCACTCTCTCCCAGAAGAAAATAATTGGGGAGAAAACATTGACATCTTAATCTACATTAAAAATACTTTTTCCTCAATATAAACAGGATTTAAATTTATAGTTAAAATATATTTTACTATAATAAGAAGCAAAACTAATCCGAATCTGTATTATTTTGCTGCACGGAATAATTTTTCCAGCAGCGTGCTTTCAGAATAGGTAATGAAATGTTTTATATCAATATGAGTGAAATTTTGCAGCCAACCTCTCCTGAGTCAGTGCTACAGATTCCAAAAAATGTTGTTTACACAGTTGTGTTGCAGATTTAGCATGCTGATTCCCTACCCTGGGTTTTAGGTGTAAAACACATTCCTCATGGGAAGAGAACAGCACTTTGTAGCATTGCTTGTTTCACATCCACTGCAAGAGAGTTCCAGGATCAGATTTCTTGCCATGGGTTTTGAATACAGTGTCTCAACAATGGGCCCACCTTTCTTCCACTCTGTCATCACCTTTTTTTCAGAGCAGACTTCTGTGGTCATTGTATCGTAACCAAATATTGTGGCCAAATTTACCATGTATGAGATCAGTGCTAAACTGAAAATCAGGGTATTATCAAAACTCTGCATTTTTCATGTGATCTGAAATACCAGAGCATTTAATCTCTTGATCAGATTTTTTATTTTTTTTCCCAAAATACCTCTAGAATTAAAATATAAAGGGAGAATAAATTTTCTGCCTGTTCCACAGTGCTTGTCTCCCCCTCATGTTGAGGATGTGGGTGCTGGTGCCTCCTGCACTCCCAAGAAACATAATGGGATCAGTTACATCAGGTTGGGCCCCAGGGCCTCTGTACCTTCTCCTGGAAATCGTGCTTGGATCTGGATGCAGAAATAGGAACAGAATCATTTCACAGAATTTCATAGAATCACAGAATATTTTGGGTTGGAAGGGACCTTAAAGCTCATTTAGTTTTACCCCCTGCCATGGGTAGGGACATCTTCCACTATCCCAGGTTGCTCCAAGCCCTGTCCAGCCTGGCCTTGGACACTTCCAGAGATCCAGGGGCAGCCACAGCTGCTCTGGGCACCCTGTGCCAGGGTCTTGCCACTCTTACAGGGAAGAATTCCTTCCCAATATCCCATCCATCCCTGCCCTCTGGCAGTGGGAAGCCATTCCCCCATGTCCTATCATGCCCTTCTAAAAAATCCCTCTCCAGCTCTTTTGGAGGACCTCTTCAGGTACTGAAAGGCTGTGATAAGATCATCCCAAAGCTTCTCCAGCGTGAACAGGCCCAATTCTTTCAGCATTTCCCCATAGCAGAGATGTTTCAGCCCTTGAATTGTCTTTGTGGCCTCCTCTGGACTCGCTCCAACAGCTCCACATCCTTCTTATGTTTCAGTCCCCAGAGCTGGACACAGCACTGCAGGTGGGGTCTCACAGGTGGAGTAGAGGGGGACAGTCACCCCACTTGCCCTGCCACCCATGATGCTTGAATTTGCAAGGGGGATGCTTTCAAAAGACTGCAAAAACAGAAAAAGACAAGACCCTTCCTGCCCATCCATAAATATTTCATTCCGATCATTTCTTATTCATTTCTTGGTTCACTGGGGGTGTAACATTTCCTTTGCTGCTGTGGTGGCACAGAGGCAGCCCAGCCCCACGGCTCCTGGCCACGTCTTCCCCACTGGATACAGCTCTTGGTCAACAAAAACTGGGGCCAGCAGAGCCCTCTAAAGAGGACATCTGGCCCTTGGCTGCAGGGAAATGTGCAAATCCTGCAGCCCCTGGTCCTGCAGGCATTTGCCTCTGCTTGGCTTGGAGCACAGGAATAATCTGTTTGTTCCATTGAGGTCAGCACTTACGGGATGAACCATCCATATGCATGAGTGTTCCAGTGGCAGGTCCCCAGTTAGGGTTTCCTGGCCCCTGTGAAGAGCTGGAAGAAGAGCCCATCTCCTGCCCAAGGCTGCAAGGGCAGGCTGATGCCAGGCTGGTTTTCAGAGCCCAGATGTGCTCCTGTGCGTGGCATGGAGGGAGTTTGGAGGTGGCTCTGGGGGTGCTGTGGTCGCCTGTGCGTGCGCTGGCCGGGGCACGGCCACCAGTCACAGATGTGTTGGTTTTGGGTGAGGTTTCTCTTGTGTGTCCGTCACCCGACCCAAGGGCTTGTTAAAGCCCTTGGTTTTTTCAGAGATAGTGAATGCTTAAAGCTCCCCTCTGACTTCCCGTGCAGTTGATGAAAATCAGTATTTTTGAAATTTCATTCCTCTGTGGCATGGTTTTTTCCGTTGTCAACCAGGGCTTAACATGGTGACTGTTTGTTAGTAATTTCTTTGAAGACAATGGTGGAAGATGCCCTTGATCTATAGACCAGGATTTTATTATTTTGTCATATACATTTTTGGTAAATTTCTTCTGCTGCTTCAGAACAAATGGCACCAATCTCACTGTATCCAGTTGGGAATACATTTTATTCTTTAGCAAAATGTTGTTGTAATAAAATGTTTTTGTTGGTTAAAATACTCTCTGCTTTATTTGTAAGCCACAAATGTGTCTTCCCATCTTGACTCTCACAAAAGAAGAAATTTTCCAGTGTGCCTGAAGTTTGTTAGTTAATTCAGTATAATGCCAATCAGATATTTTCTGAGAATTGCATAAATAATATTTTGGGCCCCATGTTTTGCATGTCTGTGTAATATCCAGCATAATTTTCAAGATCATGATTCTTGAGGATGGAGTTGGAGGAGAGAATGATTGAAGAGGATTTGTAATATTTACTGCAATAAAGAAATTTAGGGATTACTCAAAGATCCTGTCAGTATTTGGGTCAGAAATACAGCCCAGAGGTATTAGTATGATAGGCAAGTTTAAGCATTAGACTGTATTAGTGATTTAGCTATCATAATAGCACAATAGTCCATCATGTGATGGCTTGTGCACGAAACATTTATTGTGGATTAGCCAGGAAAAATGCTCAAGCTGTCTTGCAAACAGGCCAGGGAAGGTGACTGTTCCTCCTTTCAGTGGGTCTGTCCTCGAAGGGGGTGTATTGCAGGGGAAGAAATCTGTTATTGTAGCAGAGAAATGTGAAATTGTTTCCATCTGAGTTTTTTAATTAAAAAAATAAAATGTTGCCTCTGTAGAGTGGTCAGCAAAATAAGGAGCAGTTATAGCTATTCCTTCTTTGAAAAGGAGTATTTGAGCATGAGCAGCCTGTCATAATTTGGGTTACGTGTTTTGGGGAGCCATTTTAATATCTCCTCTGAAAACAATGACTCTATATGGAAATTTTTATTACATTCCCAAATAACAATTTTCTGTGCTGTGATTCCATCTAAATCCCTTTGCCTACTCTAAGTGTAAAAAAAGCTTAATTCACATGAATGCTGAAATACTGCTCGGTACAAATTGAGTTTTGTGTGATGTTTCTGAGTGTTTTCCTATTTTATAAACATGTACTTCTTCCAAAGGAAGCTGGAGATAATGGGCAAAATTCTACTATTCTTTTTTGCTTTGTTAGGCTGGGCTTTATATCCTTTCATCCTCCCCTCCTTCTCCATGACCTGTGCTATGGTCTTAAAATTATACTTTCCAGAATACACCTCCACAATTTTCTGTCCTGGGATGATGAAAGGATTTGCGTATTATGGTAATATTATAAAAAAATCTTTTTGGAGCCTAGTTAGCGTGGCTAATTTGAAACTACAAAAAAAAAAAAAAGTAATTTCCAATGCAAATTATAATATTCATAAAGTGCTAAACAGATACCTGACTAATTTCTAATCGCTCTTGTATTCCCGAGTATCTTGCACTGGCCTTTTTTAGGTCTGTCTGCTGGCTCCCATTTAATTTGTCCTTAGCTGTGTGCAGTGGATTAGCATTTCATCAGGTTGGATTAAGATTGAGCTGACACTGAAGCTTTCTTTTTTATTTTTACATGCGCGTATGTGGGGCCAAGTGGATCCGCGCACGTTTCGTTATCCCGCTGCCCATCCCCGGCGGGTGCTGGGACAGCCTCCCCCAGCACGTGAGGAGGGAGACAACCAAAACAGAGGAAACACATGTTTAAAAAAAAAAAACATTAAAAACAAACAAATGAAAAAAAATCATCATTCCCCAGGGGAAAAATTGCATTGAGGTTGCTGGCTGGGTCAGTGCGTGAGATTTCATCGGGCTAAAATGATGTCACATGGAGCGAGGGCTTTAGTGGTTTTATTTAGCTCCTAATCCCCACACACTGCTCGGCCAGTTGTCCATGTGCGCGCGCCGTCCCCAGCGGCACAGGATAAAGCATCTGGGCTGAGCGCGGCCGCTCTCCCGCGCGGCTGCAGCGCACGGCCGGGGCAGCCCCTCCGCCAGCCGCCGCATGCTCTGCCTGCTAAGGTTACCGAGGATTAATAATTCAGGCGACCCTTGGAAAGGCAAAACCACCGGCCGGTGGTTTCTGAAGTCCCGGGAGGGCTCAGGCGCAGCACGGCCAGGTTTGCATGTGTGCCGGAGAAGCACTGAGAAGGAAGGCACCTCCTCTTCTTCGTGTCAGCAGCAGCAAGCGGCCTCCTGGTGATGCCCATCCCCAGCAAGCACCCCAACATCGGCCGCTCACAGAGCTGGGACGCTGCCGGCTGGTATGAGGGAAACTGGGAGAGCGAGAATGCCTTCGAGTACCAGAGGCCACCGGGCCGGAGGAGCTCCCTGACCTATGGTGGTGAGGGCAGCTGGTACGAGCCACCGCGGGCGAATGATATCATCTTGCAGGGCGGTGCGGAGCTGAAGCAAGAGGCGTACCCGTACCAGGATGCCACCTTCGTGCCGGGGCCCCTGAGGAAGGGCTCTGTCCCTGACTTCACCTACGGCGACCGGCCGGCGCCCATGGCAGGCCGGGGCTCTCTGCCCCCCCAGGATTACTACAGCGACCCGTCGCTGTCGGCGAGGTCACCCAAGGACCCCCGCTACTACCGCGACCACGTGGCGGGCAGGCCGCTGGCGAGCTATGGGGCGCCTGGCAGCCGGCTGTCCTGGGACCAGACCGCAGTGCGCCCACCTGCCCCACCGGATGCCACCCGCCTCTACAGAGACCCCAAGCTGGCGCTGGATGGGCAGCGGATGCGTGGCAGAGATGTCTCCCCAGCGTGGTACGGCACGGAGCCCCCCGGCCCGCGGTACGCGGCAGAGCCACCTGCCTTCCCAAGCAGGCCAGGCTACAGCGACGGGGCAGAGCGGGCTCCTGAGGCGGCGGCGGCGGCGGCCAGACAAGCTGTCCCCACCTGCCTGGTGGTGGATCCCACCACCAGCACCGGCAGCAGCTATGGGCCAGGCAGGGAGAGCACCGGTGCCAAGGGTCCCTACGACAGCTACGAGGCGGCGGTGGCGACGCCTTCCCACCCGCCGGTGCCCCCCACCTTCCCTGGGCCAGAGGGCAAGAGGAGCTTTGACCCCGAGTTTGTGGCACTGCTGCGTGCAGAGGGCGTCTCGGAGAGCACCTTTGCTGCCCTGCTGCAGCAGGGCTTTGACTCCCCGAACCTACTGGCCATGATGGAGGAGAACGACATCAAGTCGGTGGCGCCCAACCTGGGGCAGGCCCGCGTGCTGTCCCGCATCGCCCACAACTACAAGGCAGAGATGCAGCTGCAGAGACAGGAGCGCAGGAGCGGGGCACTGCGCCCCAGGACCCGCTCCAACAGCTTCAGCCACCGCAGCGAGCTGCCATCAGAATACGGAGTGCCCACCGTGGATGGCCCTGGCACCTCGCAGCACCCGCCACCGCTGCAGCCACTGTCCCCAAGAGGTGTGGAGATACACCGCCGGCCGTCCAGCGCCCCGACCCAGCACTTACTGGAGACCACCACCTACCCAGCCCCCGCGGGGGCTCCTCAGGGGCCGCACTTCCTCCCCGGTTCGGGATACAACACCCCCCTGCCTTGCAGCACGCACCCGCGTCCCGCCTCTGCCTACTCTGCTCCGGTCGGCTTGCCCATGACGGCGGCCAACCCGCACGCCAGCCCCAAGACGGCGTACCCCACCACCTACACCGTGCCCATGGAGCTGATGAAGAGGGAGCGGACAGCGGTGGCGTCACCGGCACCCAGCCCCCACAGCAGCCCCCAGCTCCTCCGCCGGCCGGGGACAGCAGGGGACAGCAGCCTGGCACCCACTGGACCCGCCTTCCCTGCCCAGCTCTCCCCGTTCCCGAAGCTCAGCAGGCGCACAGGGCCCCCCGTCATCGTCTCCACCATGGCGTCGCCTGAACCAAGTAATTATGAAGGGGCTTAGTCCATATAGTAGTTTAGAACCACCTTATTGCTGCTTGTTTTACCCCTCAAAAAACCCACAGTCAAATATCATGGGGGTTCATGCCTGAATATTAGACACTGTCCTACTTAGAAAGCGAGGTGAAGGGGATTTCTTTGCAGGGCTGTACTGGCCATGCAGCGCTAAAGATGCTGATTCTTGCACTGTGGTTAAATTCCAAATATTTTATTTGTTTAGCCAACTTCAGTTAAACGCGAGCAGTATCTCAGATAATGCTTCCAGGGTTAATCTTGCCATTCCTGTTGTTTGTTGAGAACAGGAGATTAGACACTGTGTTGGCTGAGCAATTAGGACTACAGGGTTTGCTGCAGATTGACTTTTTACTGCCGTTATCAGGCACAGATGTGTCCCTCTGAGGAAATGGTTAGCATTGTTTTGACTAAATTCATCAGATAGTTAATGGTGTTATTCGAGAATCGACTTACCTTTGGCCATTACCTAAGGCTTTTCTTCTTATTATTAATTTGCTGTTTTATCAGGCATACAAAATAAACCCCTTGATTTCCTTCTCAAGATGCCTGTAAGTGAAGCGATAGAGCTGTTAAAGTAATAGGGCTGTGCTTAAAACTAAAAGGCTGTCATTAAGCACTGGAACAGTAAAAATGAATGGTGGCTCCTAGACTTCCCTTCCCTTTCTGGAAACTCTCAGGCTCTTGGCTGCTCAGATGAAAAGCTGATCAATCCGAGCAGGATCTGCTCCTCCACTTTGGAGATGTGGCACTCAGAGCCTGATAGAAACTAACCCCCAAAAGCACCCAGAGAAATATGAGGGTGTCATCAAATCCATTCATTTGTGCCTTGACTTGTTTGGAAAAACTGTGGAAAGACACCCCTTGAAATGTTTTTTGCTGGTAGTGACTCTGAGAGCAGGGAGTTTTCTCCCTGTGCAGCGCAGCTGAACTCCCATGCAAACGATTTCTGAACAATGTGCTGTACCAGCACACACACACACAAAGCTTTAATAAGAGGGATACCATTTATAGGCATCAAGACGGTGCCAAACTGGTGATGCCATTCCACAGGAATCTAAATAAAGAATGATTTTGTGAGTGGAAATGATAAAGTTGTCAAAATGCAGACACTTGGCACACCCCTTTCCCTGCCATACCATAATTACACAGCTAGGAAGTAAATGCCGGTCCTTTCACGCTTATGAGTCCTTTATGTAGCTGGTGTAATGTATTGATTTCTAAAAAAATGCTTCAATATTAGGCAACATGTTCTGTGTTGACATGGATCAGATGCTAAAGTAGTACATCCAGGCAGTATTTTTAAATAAATGCGGCTAAGAAGAGGAACTGGCATAATGTGGGGAACACAAATATGTTCATTTATTTGCGCTATGTCTGATTGAGCGGTCGATGCCGACGCAGCGACAGCTCTGGGCTGAAGGACCTCCAGAGCACAGGGATTGGGAGCAATCTCCTCCACCATGGGAAACAGATCCCTCCTTCCCTGTTCTCATTTATAAACTGCAAACCCCATTCTCTAAAAATCTTGAAATTATCCCTTCCCTTCACCAGAATTACCAGTGCACAAGAGGAAGCCAGCAGCATTTCTGTGCTGTTGAGCTCTTTCTTGCTACTCAACCCTCTTTTTTTCCTTTTTTTCTTCTTTTGCCCACGACCATCTCATTTGCATGAGGATGACATTTGTTGCTCCAGTAATTTCATCTGATAATGGCCAGCTTGCAAAGCGGATCTGAAAACATATTCCTTAATTATGTGTTGCCAAGCAACGAGAGGGTTTGGCCATAATCACAGAAAGATTATCTTCTCATTGAAGGCCCTGAAAGGTTTAGCTGAAGTAGGACCTGTAAAATTGTCTTCATTTTTATTTATTTCCCCTTTTTCCTTTCCAAATAGCCTGAAAGGTTTTCTTCCTGTTAAACTGTATTTTAAAAGTAGAAGCCAAGGTAAGGCACATGGCACATGAAAGGATTAAAAATGGGAAAGTGTGTGGTGGGTTGTAGATGCTTGAGCTGTGTTGAGCAGGAGTGTTCACACTTACCCACGAGGGGATAAGCTGAGGTTAGAGACATGTTAAGATGTTTTAAAGCTTTGAGTGGATGGCAGAAACTTGACTAAACCCAGGAAAATTGTATTTGCCAGCCAGGAAGAGCCAGGATGCATTTCCAGGAGCGATGAGCCTTCTCTGGGCTGTAGCTTTGGCTGTGGATATTTGAGTCACAAGGTGAAAGCAAATTCACTATTAAACTCTGTCACCAAATGGCTGCAAATATTTTCTGTCAATGTAGGTTAATGTCTTCCCAGTCAGCAGAGGGTTATAAAGTGCATGTTACAGCCCAGTCATATTTTGAAGCTTGTTATATGTATAAGACCTTAAAACAGATCATTTTGAGCTTTTTTAAAGTCTTGTTGAACTATGCATTGTAGTCTTTCTACAGTGAGTTGCTCCTAAATGCCCCATTTGTCATTTTGTGCTGAGTTTGACACTCTGAGTGCATTCTGCACAGCTGGTGTTCACTTTGGAGTTTGGACAGAGGGCTTGCAGGAGGAAGGTGTCTTCTCCTGCTTGGTATTCCTGATGGTAGAGGCAGGATCCCGGACAGGGATACAGGCACGTGCCACATGTTTATGGACCTCTTGCTTTGGCATGGTCAGATAAGGGAAAAGGAGCAATGAGATTTGGTACTGCAGCTGCTTTGCTTTTCTTAAAATCATTAGTAATTAGTTAGGTAAATTGCCCTTCCTGGGAGTTGCAGGGTTGTATGAACAGGAGGTGGTGAATGAGCACCTCAGACCCTTTGCTGTGGTGGTAGAGTGACATCTCCAGAGATGAGCCAGCTTCCCATGCCAGGAGCTCCCCTGCCACAGCTCTGGCAAAGCTGCTGCTCTCCATTTTGTTGAGACCTTGTCAGGAATAGCTGACAGGAGTGCTCCTGCAGCCTCACCACCCACAGGATCACCAGTAGTGAGCACACCAAGTCAGCTCAGTGCCAAGCAGGGAGAAAGCCCTGCAAGGTCTGAGTGATAACACGTGTCAATAGGAGGGCTGAGCCAGAGCAGGTTTGTGGCCAGCCCCGTGCTGAGCTGGGAGGGAGTGCAGGGAAATAAATAGTCCAGGTCAGCAAAGCTGGTGAGGGCAAACAGTATCTCACGGTCACTGAACACATTGCTGCAGCTCTGCCTCCAAATTTTGCAACTTCCATTTATGATGTTCGCTAGTATTTTTATTAGATTACTTAACTCCCCCCCCTTTTTTTTAACCCAATGTTTTAGTAGTAAAGCAGTTGGCAGATGAGAAGTCTTATATTTTTGTAGCTAGCCTGGACTTCTCCCAAACAGGAGCTGGTCCAGATTTCTGTTTCTGATGCTGGACTTATGGAGCTTAAATGAGAAATGGTGCTTCGTTGCAAATATGTGTCTTGGGTGGTTTATCAAGCTCTTATTTACATATGAAGATATGAAAGCAAATTATCACAAAAGGGAAGATGCTTCCCACAGGGATGAGGAGCAGGGCTGCCCTGTAAAGTCAGGTGGGTATCATCAGGAAGCAAGACCAAAATTACTTGGCTGTAAGATTTGGTTGAAAGCCTGACCTTTTCCTGAGCAGGGAAAGCCAGGCTGAAGGCAGCTGCCCTCCCTCCTTGGACAAGTTGTTCTCTCCAGTGTGAAGGGGACTCATCCTCTCTTTTATCAAAGCTTAGAGCCCAGCTAGAAATGCCTTTCACTGTGATTAGCTCAGCTCTGCTTGTACTCTTTAACACCTCGTTGTGATGCCTTTTATTGGCATTTCCCCCCACCCCGTGACAGATAAAAACTGTGTTAACCACACATAGTTGCAGGCTGAAATTCTGCACATGGGCAGCCCCCAAAGAGGAAAGGGCAAAGGCAGGGGCAAGAGCCTTGATGGTTGTTAAAGGATGGTTAAAAGAGCCTGTCAAAGATGGTTAAAAGAGTGACATTTTCCCACTCTTGTAAGCTATTAATTCTTTTAACCTAATTAATTTAAGCTAAATTGCCACAGCTTTCTATGGGCAAAGTTTAGCAGGGTATTTCCTACACCATATAAATTTCCTGAGCATTTGCTCATGTTGATTTATTCTTTGCCCAGTACAGTGGACAGCTCAGAAACCGACTTCAGGTTTTCTTCCGTGTGTTTTCTGTACAGACCTCAGCATGGAATCACAGTGTGTCCATGTAAGGCTGCTCAATTAACAATCCGGACTGAAAGAGCACCAAGGGAAGCTCCGTGCACTGAATAAATCTGATATAATTTGCACATTGACCTGACAGACCATAGCATGTCCTTGGAGCCATTCCTAGTTAGTGTGCTAGTCCAGGTAAACTCTGCCCTGCACTCACTAACAAAAATATGGAGTAATGTTTTTAACTGGGATCATCACTTCCATACAAAAATACAGGTTGAAATAAGCAGATGGGTCTTTCTCATGTCTGCTGTCCCAATGGTCACAGCATCAAGACACTAATATGCAAAATTATAAGGGAAGTAGCTGGAAAACTCACAGTGAGCTTGTGAAAGCCTTTGAAAGACTCAGAAGGACCCTGACCAACCTCTGCTCAGGACATGAGTGTGTGGATCTTAAAACTGAAGAGACCTCAGCTGCCCATCTTAGTGGGGTGAATGGCTAAAGAACAGAATGTGCAAGAGACGTGCTGTTGACTATCCTGATATAATACTGACTATCTTGGCCAATCTGCATGTACAGTTCATTGGTGGCAGAGAATACGCTTTTAAAATACTTCTTTAAAGGCTGAAATATGCTTTTTATAATGGTTTTATCAAAAGCAATATAAAGTGTCAAACTCATTCCAATTGCAATTCATTGACTTTGTGCCATGGCAATAAAAATGAATTTGGCCTGTCGAAGGAGAACGTGTTGTCAGATGCACAAGTGTTGTCATCTTCAATTTACACTTTTCTTTCTCCCCGTCTCTCTGGTTCTCCAGCATTGTTAGGACTTTCATATATCCAGATCATTCTCTGACTATATTTGCTGACATCTTTTTAGCTTTCTCATAAGTAGTTTCCATAGCTACAAACTTCATGTTCACAGAGGGGAAAAAAAAATTTAAAGGTTTCTTATTATTATTGTATTAAACATTTTTTATATTTCTTCTCCTTGTCATTCTCATATCATCACACTGCAGCCCAGTTTAATGAAAATGCTGCACAACTGAATTGCCTGTTATTTTTAAAAGCAAAGTAGGTGCTGAGCTGAATCCTTGAAAAGCAGAAGACCAACATCATTAAGTCACTGATGTAGAATAAATGTTGCAGATGTCGGACTGGTATTAGTAAGGTTTATAGATGGCAACTGGCAGGCAAGCTTTTGACTTTTACACCTAAATAAAACTTGACATTAACAGCATTCTGCTGGCTTTTGGTAAAAAAAGCTAATTTTTAATCTCTTTCATCTGCTGTTGGTAGTGTTTTGTTTAAGATGAAGTGTTACTTCTGGGAGTGGGATTCACATGGGTTGTGTTTCCTGCGTTTAGTTCTGCCCCTCTGGTAGGGAGGTGCTGGAGCAGCCATGTCCTGGTCAGGGCAGCCCTGAGGAAGGGTCTGGGCAGAAGTGTTGGGCAGCAGTGCTGGAGCAGCCATGCCCCACACAGGGCAGCCCTGAGGAAGGGTCTGGGCAGAAGTTTTGGGCAGCGGTGCTGGAGCAGCTTTCTTCAGGAAAACGGGAAGCTCCGAGTGCCCAGTGCTGTGCCCGAGGTCTTGCCTTCTGCACCCCCAATCCAATTAGCTGCTCCAGAGCAGATGGAGCAGATTAGTGCCTGGCTCTCCTTCCTCCGCCCTCTCCCCCGGTGCAGGGGGTGTCCGGCCAGCAATCGGCTTAACGTGGGTCCCGTGGCACAGCCCCCACCCTGCCCCTCAGCAGGGAAACCTCTCAGCTCTGGGGCTGCTGCCGCTCATCCCCCGGCCTGCTGGCTCCAGTTCTTTGGTAGTTTGGAAGCCCTTGACCTAAACTCGTTTGCCAGGCATAAATTCCATTTTTTCATTCGCAAAGAGTGTCTGCAGCATGGCCACCAGATGCATGAGCTGTGCTCCGCATTGGAACAGCTGCTCCAGCAGTGGGGTCAGGGGTGGAGGATCGTGGTCCTTTCCCACCTGCACCATTCCCTCCCAGAATCTCAGCCAAAAAATGTTGTGTGGCCAAGGAGAGATTATGGCCTCTTGCCTCATCTTGTAAATGAAAGCAGTGTCAGGCAAGGAGAGGCTGGGAGAAGTGACACCATGGGACTGCTCCTGCAGTTCCCAAAAGCATCCCTTGGGAAGAGGGTGGTTTAGGCTCTGTTATCTGAGACATGAGCAGGTTTTCCCAATAAGAAGGAAACAAGCAGGGTTTATCTGCTGGTGGAGATCCTTGGTTAATACTGGTATGAACAGCCAAGATGGCGTTCTCATGTTTTATTTATGTATGCAGATATGTATAGACATGAAAATGGGGAGAAAAAATCTCAAAAATATAATATAATAAATATAATATAATATAATAAAATATAATCAGTGTCTCAGTCATTATCCATTTGGATCAGTGCTTCTGCAGTCCTCATTGTTTGCCAGAAGTGTCTTGTTTTGGTTATCGAGCAATTTATTATTTCCTAGCTTGGCGAGCAAACAGGCAGACAGGACTTTGTTTAGACAGCAAACACAGTGATGAGAAATAATTTAGGATATACTTTCCATGAAAAAAAGTCAGAAAAAGAGGATCAGAACTGAGGTGTCATGGAAGCATTTGCCATGTATTTTCCAGATGTGAAGGTGGTACCTCCAGGTGGGTTCCCTCTATCCAGGGAGCATCAGGAGGTGTAGAGTGGTGGGATGCAGGAACCTGGCAATACCCACCTGACTCCTTTAAGGTCTTCTTAACCTTAACACGTTTCCTGACACCTGTGCTAAACACTGCAAATCCCTGAGCTGCCTCCTACACATTCCCTTACTGACCCTATAGATTATCAGCCTTTTCTTAGGATGGCCCAGTCTCTTATTGGAGTCTCTCACTGTTACCTGCAGAGTGAAAAAAAAAAACAGGAATGGAGGTGTCACACGCCTTTGTTTTGTTCTCTGCCATCTTCTGAGTGTTTTGTTAGAAAGGTGTAAATGAATATTGAAAAAGTACAGTAGTTCATGCAAGTGCATATATTTTGTTTTGTCAGTGCAAGGAATCTTGATTAATATTATGAAGGATAAAAGAGAGAATTCAGTGTGGACAGCAGAGAGCTTGTCAGTATCTAGACCATCCTTTTGGGACACTGAAATAATCAGGAATGCTTAAATGTTGCTTTAGTTATCCAACCTGGCCAGCAGTTCCTGTAATCTCTCCTATTGAGCCTTCCCCATCGTTGAATTCTCCCTCATGTTGAGTAGACCTGCATAAAAGTGGGAGCTGTTATCTTACCAGCTGAAACATTTGGAGTTTCAGAGTCTTAAATTTCCATTTCATTCTTGTCTGCAGCGAATGTGGTCTTGTTTCATCTGCAGTCAGGGCTAAAAGGTCCCAAAACCAGGATTACTAATAACTAGTAACATCAGGGCAGTGCCAAACAACCTGTTGTGCTCTGCAGTGGAGGTTTTCCCCTTGGGGCTCATTTTTATTCAGCAGGGAAGGTGTTCTCTGTATTTTTAGGCTCTCTCTCTGAGCCTAAAAGCCCAGGCTCCCTCGGAGCAGTGTGCCATCTCCCATACCATGCTCTGGCCAGAGGGAGAGCCAGGGGATCATCTCCCTGCTGTGAGATAAGCAAGACACAGGAGTACATCCCATAGACCAGCAGCCCCACGCTCTGGCTCATCACCTCTTTTTCACTCCACTTTTCTGTTTCTGAAGCTTGCGTGAAAAACGGCAACAAAGCGATTATTTATAATTTTTGTAGAATGTCTTTCTGGAGGAGCAGCTTCCAAAGTAGGGCAGTGAGTCAAGTTCACTTGAAAAATGGTGATTTGTCATTAATTTCAGTAGGAGAAGGATTTTTACTCTCTCCTGCAAAAAGAACCAGCTCTACATCACTGACTTTTATTGCATTTCTTAGAATTAGATCTACAAACCCAATGGTTTCCTAAGCAGGAGAAGCTGTACGTTTCATGCATTGGAAGCCTGTGCATTATTAAAAATAATAGGATAGATTTGTCAAATGGATAATGAGTAGGTTTCTTTCTCTGTTTTTCAATGTTTTAATGAGTGCAGGAAATGTTTGCTATTTATTTGCTTTCAGGTTTTACCAAGGAGCTCTGGAGATAATTGTCAAATTTCCAAGTGTGTATCAATATTTCATGAAGCTCTGTTTTCCCTCTGTACATTCACAAGTTGGGTCATTAGTACTGGGACTGATATTAACAGGCTGAAGCAAGGCATGAAAAGGAATTCCTCCAAACCCTTGCAAGTTTGAGAATTTCTGAAACAAAATTCTAGTCAGGTCTTCTGGGTAAAATAAATATCAGTGATGTTGCATGGTTTCAAATGTTAAATCTGTCGGAGAGTTTCTTGTTTGATCTTGGTTTCTGTGGTTTGTGGACCTGATCCAGAGAACACCAAGGCTTTGTGTGTGTGTTCTGTGTTTTGTGTGTGTTCTGTGTGTTTGGCCTCATGCCCAGCACTTACCACAAATTGGGGTGTACCTTACAGAGATAGGATATCCATCCACGTCATCCTTTGGAAAAAAAGCAAATTCCACCTTTCCTACTACCGGCAAATTAAATTGTGTTGAATTATTAAAGCTCAAATTGCTTTTAGATGTGGTACCAGTCATCACTGATGCTGACTATTTAGTTTGCTGTTGGCTCTTCAGTTTTGGGTTATTTTTGTGTGGTGTTTGAGGTGCACTACTGGCTGTGTGTTAACAACTATTGTTCTGCTTTGGACATTTGCTGTTTGTAAGAGGCTACGTTTTGAATGTTGAGTGTTTCTTTTTTCTTAATTTCTGACATTTTTATGTCAAACCATCATATCCCTGTTCTCGTTCTGATTAGGCAACTTATCCCAGTTTTGGTTTGCTCAGCCTGAAACTCTGGTGTCAGGCTGGCTTTTGCTCCTATTCATTATCTAACCCAACTAGCTCAGTGCAATGCTCTCAAGAAAAAAAATAATAACTGAGGAAATGAAAATTGTTCATTGATACAGTCCCACTGTGCTTTGCTGTAGAGAGGGTGCTAAATTAATTGATAAATTATCACCATTGTAGAGGGTTGCCATAAGTGCTTCACCAGGCACAGCTGAGTGGCAGCTGGGAGAGAGCAAGAAGGGAGACTTCAAACTTGATTGACCTACACGAAGTCTGGAGCGTTAATGTGGAACTCTGCAAGAGTGCAGAGAGCTGGAAGGTGGATGGGAGGCGTATCCAGGGCTTCTGAAACAGAAAAGTGCTTCAGAGTTAGAAGTGATTAAAGCACAAGGGGACCAGTGGTGCTTCCCTGGAGAGGGAGGGATGGAGTTCTGCAGGAAGGGCGGAGCTGGCTGTTTGGCAGAGGGGCTTGAAGATCCTTGGAACTAGCAGATGTCAGAACTGGCCTGTATATCAGTATTTTGGGATCGTTTTAGGATTTGTGACACTGGGATACAGTAAAGCAAAGGAGGTCTCCTGTGAACACAAACAGCAGTGTTAATCATGGTAGCAGTTCAGGAGGAGAAAGAGAAATGGCAGTCATGTAATATTGACACAACAGGAGTGTGTGGAGATAATGAATTTGGTCACAGCTCAATATGACAAAGTTCCAGACTGTAAACAGAAATATTTGTCAGAGGGGAGACAGTGCTCAGGGTGAAAAACAGGTGCCTTGCTAAGTAAAAATCACCTTGTAAAGGATTTGCAGCTGTGGGGGGGGTTGTGAGAGAAATCCAGAGCAGATCCATTTGACTGCCTTGTCCTTCTAGGAGGAAGTTCAGAAAGGTGGCAGTAAATACGTCTTGTAACTTGTGCTTAGCTCTGAAACTGAGCTTTTCTCTGAGCTGGACTCAGGAAGACAGGAGTTTGCAATGCAACTCCCACCCAGCTTTTGGTGTTTTTTTGGTTTGGTCATTGATCTCCTGTGCCAGGTGCCAAGAGGACACGATTACTCTATATGATGCTGCCTGGGGGAACCTGGCCTTACTCTGGACAATTTCCTGGGAAACCTCCAATTTCCTTTACTTCCACTCTGGGAAGTTATTAGGCACACTGACTTAATGTGTCTCTTACCTATTTGTTTGTTTCATCTGTTCATAAGGCACTTGGAGCCCCATGGTTCTTTGAAGAAGCACATACTGAGGGATGCTGGAAAGCCCAGGCTGCACTCAGTGCTGAGAGTAGGCAGGGCTGGAAACTGCCCCACTGAGTCAAGGGCAGCAGCTTTCCTCCAGCACAAACACATCTGGAGAAGTGGGAAAGGAGGGAAGAAAGTAGGAGAGCAGAAGAAAGAGGAAAATACTGGAATCAGCAACAGTAATCCAACCAAAATACTGCAGCGGGACACAGGGTGCCCTAAAGGTAGCCAGTTTCTAGGAAAGTATTCCATGCTTGGGAAGAATGGTGCTGGTAACAGTCACAGAATGTTTGTGTTCCAAGTTTTTTGTACACTTCCCCTCTCAAGCTGGCACAGTCACACGCTTTGTTTGTTTGCCTCCAGCTCCTACCCTTCGTGGAGTTAGAAATACTCTGACTCAAGTCCATCCAAATACAGCAGTGCCACGCTTGGTAAGTGGGTCATGAGCCCTTGGGGTCCGAGCAAAGATTTGCAATCAGAATTTGGCAAAAGAGCAAGACAAAATTCTGTTCAAAAAACCTCTCGATTCCAAGATTTTGCTTTAAGATTAATTTTCTTGTAAACAGTGTGTGACCTGTGCTTTGATGCTTTGCATTAAGCCACATGGAGCTCCTGGGTGTCAGTGTAAGGCAATTTTGGAGATCTCCTGGAGCGATATCCATATTCTCCTGTCAATTTTGGGTTTTCATCTCCTGCCTGGAAGTGCATTGTGAGGGTGTCCTGAGGTTTCTTTTGGGAGCCACACTCGGAAAACTCAACCTTACTGCTGCCAGTGCTCTGTGGTCACGTGTCTGCAGCCCACAGCTGTGCTCCTCAGCCTCCCTCACATGTGACACTCATGTTTTGTTTCATTCTGTGGCTGGTTTGAAGCAGGAAAACCCAAACCCCCCATGCTCAGTTGGACAGGGGGGCTCGCATCACCCTGAGGAGTGTGCGCAGCCCTGGGAGGCCACAGCTTCACGTTCAATTACAGTGAGAGCATCTCAAGTGCACTCCTGGAAACAGTCCATGACCTCTGTTTCTCCTAGGCCAGAGTCCTGTGCTGAGGAGAGGCATCAGCATGGTGGTTTTCTGCTGCAGCCAAGGAGTCTTTTCTTCTCCCTTTGCCATCCCAGTCTCCCCAGATGCTGCCTCTTCCCCGGGAGCCCTGTTTTGGCACCGGACATTGGAATTTCCATTGAGGGATGTTCAGTTGTCTCAGCACAACAGGTATCAGCTTCTTTCTGATCCCCAGGTGCCAGGTGCTGGTCAGCTTGACAGATCACATGTGACCAGCACAGGGAAAAGCTGCAGTTTCTCTGCCTGTGGTTTTCTTCCCTTTTCCATGCAGTCTTTCTGTCCCTGTGCTTGTTTGAGAGACGTGCACACTCTTGAAATGTCTCTTCTTAGAGAGTTTGTTGTGCTCGGGATCTGGTCTGCTGTTTAAAAAAGCTACACAGCCTTCGTGGTTATTTTTTTCCATCACCAAGAAGGGCAGAGGCTGAGAAGACCACCCACCACTGCTGCTGTGCTGACAGGGATTCTCGGATGCTGTTGAGGATGGACTGCCTGATACCCTCAGAACATGCCAGTCCTCTCGTGGACCACGTTGGGTGGTTGCAGCCCACCCTGGGAAATGCAGAGCCACAGTGGGGATGTCCAGGGGATAGAGTGACAACTCATCACAACTAAACAGCAGTTCTGTATTTGACATCTTGAGGTCAAAAACTGTCAGTTCCTTATTTTTTACGGTGTCTTAAATTGCCTGGAGAGTGTTTTGAGCCTTGTCAAAATGAATTAATTAAGGCCAAGTCATAATCACAAGCCTGTGCTGGTCTGATTCAGCAGCAGGACTGTGCTTGATTTTCAGCCTAATAATTACAAATGGTTTTGGAGGATCTGGGGGGCTGATAGAGCCCGTTTGTGTTTCTTCCAGAGCTACATGTGCTACAGTTTTTACTTGCTCTTTGCCTTGGCAGTCTGTAGCATTGTTTTCCTCCTCCTTAGGAACACAGCCAGTTTTCTAATTAAGGAAATCACTCTGCAGCCATTGTCGCTGTTCATTTGAGTTCTTTGTCCATACCAAAGTTTCCAGCTCCCCAAAAGATTTGAAGTCACTCCTTACTACAGCTGGAGGAGGACAGAAGTTCTGGCTCAGGGCAGGCTCTTCCTCTCACTCTGTTAAGAACCAGGCATCAAGCACCTCTGTGGGCAGCACATTGGCTTCATAAGAGCTTCAAATCCACCTCTGGCTATGACAGATACTGCTGAGGTTATTCTTCTATTGGATTCGTATATAAAAAAAAAAAATAGTTGGGAGAAATAAATATCACTTTGTGCTGGGCTTTACTGCTTACTGGGCTTTGAGCCTAAAAGGATTTAAAAGTCATCATGCTCTAAGGGAAAGTTGTAGAGAGAAGGAGGATGTGGAGGGTTGCTCCAGCCAGCTGTTGTGATTTGGGAAAAGGCTTGTCCTGACCGATGGAAAGGAGACCGGGTCTGAGACGGGGAGGCAGCCAGGGCTGACACAGCTACACCCAGTGGGATTAGGACCAAATTAGAAACTTGGCTTGCAGGGGTTTATCATTTCCTTTATATTGTGACATTAATGAATGCAAATCTTTATCTTCTAGTTGTTATCCTCCCTTGTATCTTTAGTTAATGAGCATCGTCCCCAGTTCAGGCTGCACTGATAACTGGATGGAGAGGTCAGAGACATTCATGTGCACGCATTCATGTGTGTTTTGTGCTGTGCAGAAGTACCTGGCAGTGTGAGGAAAGGATATGGGCACTTCTCTGTCTGTGTGCCAGCTCCTCCTGTCAGCCTGGAGTTGGACAAGTCCTGGAGACAATGCCGTGTTAATGCAGCACAGTTCAGTGCTTTTGGTATTTCACAGTGCAGCACAATAACTTCTCATTTTATTTCTGAAGTGCATCAAATTCAGAACACATGCACCGTGTCAGGGCTCTTGCCAGTCAGCCCAGAGAAGATGCTCAGATCAGGCCTGGTTGGTCACCCAGAGGGAACTGTTTAACTGAAAGATGGGGGGTTTAGATTAAATACTGGGGAGAAATTCATTACTGTGAGGATGGTGAGGAAGCTGTGGCTGCTCCATCCCTGGAAGTGTTCAGCGCCAGGCTGGACAGGACTTGGAGCAGTGTGGTGTAGAGGAAGGTGTCCCTCAGGGTGTTGGTACTGGATGAGCAAGAAAGTCCCTTCCAGTCCAAGCCATTTTGTGATTCTGTGGCTCCTGCACAACTTGGCTTCACAGTGGAGGCCGCGGTGGCCTGGTGCTCAGCTGGGCTTGGGCTCTCCATCCCAGTCGATGTGCTTTCCATCCTAGATAGGTCCCATATGGAAGGGAGCTCTCTACTAGCCAAAATAAAGACACTCAGCAATCTGCCAGAGCCGATTAAAGCATGTAGTCTGTTACAGGCAGAAAGAAATACAATTTGGGGTAGAGGATACAAAATACATTTGCAAGGCATCTGAGCCTGATGCTAAGACATTCTTTCTCTCAATGTTGTTGTTGCCAATAGCTTCTCTTGTGCTCAGACCAAAACTATTTAGGGTGGAACATTTGCTCCCTACTTTCTAGCAAGCCTGGTCACAGGAATGAAGAATGGATTCTTTTAGTGGCTGCAGCTGGTTTGAATGATCCCCACACTGAACCCATTGAGTCCAGGCACTCCTCATGTGAATCGCAAGGAAGCAGCAACTGGGATTTTTGTTTTTGTGCCTGACAGGGGCAGAAACAGCGAAGCAGTCACAAGTTGATTGCTTGAACCCAGGCAGAGGAGGGTGAGATGTGCTGCTCTCGGGGTGTCTGTGCTGCATCCTCACCCACACCTCTTGCAGGGCCCCCAGAGAGGACAGTGTGGCTGCACTTGGTGCAGACCCATCCTGTTCTTTCAGTGAGAGCTGGAAGAGGAGTTCTTCGAGGATTGTGGCCCTTGCATTACATACAAAACAAAAAGTCGTGAAACCCTTCAATGTCCGTTGGCAAGACCTTGAGCAAGGCACTGAGATGCAGCTGCACCTCCCTCAAGGTCTGCTTCTTCTAAGGAGCAACAAAATAGCTTGTTTTGGTAAACTCAGGGAATGATTTCCACACCCCGTGACAAATCTAGGTCTCTTTCTATAGGGGATCTCTCTGTTGGTTTTTAAGCTGAAGGAAAGCCAGTTTAGATTAGATACTGGGAAGAAATTCTTTCCTGTGAGGGAGGTGAGGCCCTAGCACAGGGTGCCCAGAGCAGCTGGGGTTGCCCCTGGATCCCTGGAAGTGTCCAAGGCCAGGTTGGACAGGGCTTGGAGCAGCCTGGGATAGTGGAAGGTGTCCCTGCCCATGGCAGGGATGGAATGGGATGGGCTTTAAGGTCCCTTCCCACCCAAACCATTCTAGAATCCTGACTTTATGCTGAGAGCAACTTCCAGTAAGTTTCTGGAGAAGAATCACCTTCTTTTTTCCTTCTGAAGGACAAGGGCTTCAGGGAGACAAATTTTATCTGCTTGCAGAGAGAGGACAACAGGTCAAGGAAGTTGACTCGTGTTGGGCTGAGAATCAGGGAGAGATTTGGGAAAACTCTTGCTAAAAGTAATGCTACCAAATAGAAAGAGGTTTGATGGTTTAATGGTTTAATTAAAAAGCCACCACTCTATTCTTAAGTATTCTTGGGAAAGTCAGCTGGCCATGTGCTCTGAGGTTTTTTCACAATACTGGGTCTTTCTTTGTATTACCAAAGGTATTAATTAGAGGAATAGATCACACTGAATGCTGTACAATTATCTCTTGGGTATTTGTGGAATGAACGATGAAAACCGTGTGAAATTGTAAAATGCTCATTTAGCTGGGTGTCTTGATGAGCACCATGTCTTACTTCCCCTCTTTGCCACGTCGCCTGAACCTGTTGATTACAGCCAGCAGGGTGGTTTTGTGTCAGTGGCAGCTCTTGGGGGGGCTTTGGGACCCCCTCAGACAGAGGCACAATGTAGGATTGTTGTTGCTGCAGGAGCCTCTTTTTCAGGATCACAGGGAGTTTTCTCAACACGCTCAGTTTGGTTTGGTTTGTTTTGTAATCTGTATGATCTGATCAAGTGTATAAACATCTAGACAGAGGTGGGCTGCATCAGCATCCTTCTTTGCCAACTGCTGCAAGGCAGGAAGTTTTGTCAACTTTCTGAAATTTCAGTGCAAGACCCCTTTCCCTCCCTTCCCCAGTCTTATTCCCAACAAAGAAATTAAACCTGATCAGTTCATTTTGCCATACCTCACTTTGGTGGGTTCATGGCACAGTTTTAAGACCAAATAAATTAACTGAGACTCACCATACGGTGTGTAACTACAGCTCTTGGGTTGATAGGTGATGGGTTTTATTGAACCAATAAAATACTGAAAATGGTTAGAGGAAAAGAGCTTACTGCAGTGATATTGTTCAGTGTGATTTACAGTTTTATAACTGTAGGCAAATGTGAAGTATTTTTCACTGTCTTGGATATACATTATTAGATAAACCTATATCCTGTGCTTACCTACATCAGCACTGTGATAGTGAAGAGACATAAAAATGAAGACATTTTCAGCCCATTACCGTTAACGGGGTTTCAAGAACAGACAGTTTCTCTACAGTTTGGATTTTATTTGTCTCTCAGTGTGCTGAGGATGCCTGCAGGAAATGCCTGCCAGCAGCTGTGGGAGCTGCACCGTAGCAATCCTTGGCATGCACAAGAAAATAAGACACCTTAAATACGAAAAGTTGTTGGCCAAAATACTAGCTCATGAAAAACAGAGAGAAAATACAGATCTGTGCAGGAATTCTTTGTTGAGCATCCTGATCTGTCTCCTTTAGCTCGTGTTACATTGCTGAGGTTACCCTCATGAGAAAAGCCATGGGGGCAAGGGCAGGGCTGCTTCAGGAGGTCCTTAAAGCCCCTCACTGTGGCCAGAGGGGTGTGGTGGAATTTGAGGGCTCCTGGGCCACAGCCTGGAGCTGGGATGAGCTGGGGCTGCAGCACTGCAGCCCCTTCCCAAGGGAGTGGGAGGGCAGGAGACACCCCTGGAGCTCCAGGGTGGTGGTCACACCCAAGTCCTTGTGGGGAGGTGGGTGTTGAACTGCCGTAGCACAGGAATAGCTCATCATTCTTGGAATTGAAAAATAAGAATGTGCCAGTGTGTTATCTGGATTAATGAAGATGAAATGTGCTGTATAAATACATCAGGAGCGTGATCATGGCGTTATCCCTTGGGCTACTCTGGCTCACAAGGAGAAAAGGTTGATTTGTATTTGTAGATGATTTTGCTTGCCCTGCCAGTGCTCATTTTTGTTTTAGTACAAAAGCCAGGGAGTGTTTCTTTTGCTCAAAGATGGAGCAGATTAGCAAAGATTTTTCTAGATTCTCATTGTTTAAATAGCTCTGGTTTAAGATAAATGTTTCAACTACAATTACTTATTAGTGATACTATTTTAAACACTGATGATAAATTAGGGAGGTTATAAGCTCTATTATCCAAGGATCTGTGCAATATTTGGACATTGAACATGGTTTTCCACAAACAAGAAGGCACTGGCGTGCAGCTGACCCAGCTGAGGGCCCTCTGGCTGGGCTGGGAGAGGGGGAGATGAAGCAGCTTCAGGGGTAAGATTTACAAAACTATAAGAGTTTAACCTTGCTTTGACTCCAGCCCACCCTGGGCACAGAGGAAAACCCCATGTGGAAACCCTTGATGGGGTGGCCATCACTTGTGCTGACACATGGAAGGTCACAGGGTGAAGGAGCACTTGGGTGTCACCAAAGCCGTTGGTGACGGCTTTCAGTCAGCATTGCCTGGTCCCCTGTTTTAATTTAAGATGTGAAATGTGTGGCTGGGGATTATCACTAATCCACAGAATGTTTTAGGGTCAGGGATAAGAAAAAATGTTTGGTATGTTCTCACCCATTCCCAGTGCATGCAGTGCATCCAGGGCCCAGGAGCAGCCCGGCTGCACAGATCTGGAGGGGTTTGCTTCAGCCTCCAAAGCTTTGGGAAGACTGAGAAGGTGAGGTGGGGAGGCCAGAAGCACCTCAGCTTCCTCTTGGGTCCTTGCCCAGAGCTTCTGTCCACTGTACCAAGAGAAATCACATCTCAGATGTCATTTGAGAATTTTTGGGAGAGTTTTGGCTGTTTCCAGCCATGTTTGGGTCCACAGGCTCTTGTCCAGACCTGCAGCCCATGTTTTGCAGCCAGGCAGGAATGCTAGTGGCCAGGAAAAGGCTGATAAAGAGGGAAAGTAGAGAATGGGAAAGTTAATCATTGAACTTTTCGTTATCTTTATTCAGCTTGGAAAACTGAAGCCAGACAAGGTTTGCAGGGGGAGATAATATCCTTTATTAGAGCAACTTGTATAGTTAGGAAAAACCCCATGTGCTTCTGGGACCACATGCTTTTCCTCAGATCTCCACAATTGCACATTGCATTAAAAATAAAATAAATTGAATTTTCAAAAGGTTGAGCGGATATTTGAAAGAACTGAATTTAAAAGCAACTTACCAAAAAAAAAAAAGTCTCATTGGGTTTAATTTGATTTGAACATTTCAAGAAAGATTTAATAGCCCTGAATGACAAAAGACTTTTTTTCTGGCTTGAAGTTTACTCATAGGAACATTACATCAGTGTACCAAAGGGCTGCCCAGGGCAGTGGTGGAGTCCCCACCCCTGGAGGGGTTTAAGAGCCATGTAGATGTGGCACCTGGGGACATGGGTTAGTGCTGGGAATAGCTGGACTCTGATTGTCAAGGTCTTTTCCAACCTGAATGACTCCATCATTCTGTGAAGTCAAAATTTCTACATTTAGCCTGATTCTGTGCAAAATCTCCATACCTATGGTCACACTCTCATTTCTTCCTGAAATACCCACAAGGCCCTTTGCAGCTTCAGGGTGCCCTCAGGAGTTATTGGGGAGGGAGGGTACACAGAGGTGCAAAGTCAGAAGGGTTAAGAAGGGTGAGTTTAATACACAGAGTTCCCTGCTCTGAATACCACTTTCTTGTGCTCAGTCTAAAAAACTGATTAAATGATAATATTCTAAGATGCGTGAGTTTGTAAATAATCAGTGTATTGTTATTAATCAAGGTAATTTCTCTGTTCCAGGAGATAAGACATTATTATTAATAAGCTTTCCAGTGAGAGGTTTTGCGTGCTCACCCTGACCTCACGAAATCTCCAGCCTACAATTCAGTTTTGTGTTGTTTCCTTTTTTCATTTCTGAGTGTTTTTTTTCTTTATTTTATTTTATTTTTGATAGCCTTCTACATCATCCAGCACACCAATTTAAAATTCCCTCAATCCAGCTTAGTCTCAGCTGTATTAATGCATGGCTCGAGGGCACAGATAGCTAAAAAGGGCTGTATTGTGTGGCATCTCTAAAATCTTTTTTCTGAGAAGTTGGATAAAGAGATTGAGGTTTCTTAGGGCAGGCTTTGGGTTGTTTTTTTTTCCCCAGCTGAGTGAGCAGCCTTGCAGGTGGCTCAGAGAGGAGATGTCAGGCCAGGAGATGCTGCTGGACCCCGTGTCATCCCATTCCTGTTAAACTTTCCAGCAGAAAATGCTGCTCTGGGAAGGTGGCTGCAAGCACAGTGTGGGATCCTTCTTCATTTTCCTGATGTATCTCGGGAGACTGCTTTACAGCAATATTTAAAATAATCAAATATATTAGTTAGGGAACATGCGTTGAAGCAGGAGTGATTTTCTCTCCAATATTTTTTATAGATTATCACACATAGAGCTCTGTCTCCTTAATGCAGTCATGCTTGGGAAATCCAGTGTTTTTCAATATTAGTTAAACCAGAGAATATCGGAGTTCATGGAATCATTGAATAGTTTGGGTTGGAAGGGACCTTTAAAGGTCATTTAGTCCAATCCCCTGCCATGAGCAGGGACACCTTCAGGAGGCCATGTGGCTCTGAGCCCCACAAGGTGATCAGCCTCCCTCCTTAGACTGCTCCTTGAAGGATACAAAGGAGAGCAGCTGGGGTTTGGTGGTCACTGCCAAGCCCAGAGTTTTGTTTGCTCTGGTTTTATGGTTCTGGGCTGCTTTAAGTGTCAACAGGAATGTAAAGTGTGCCCAGTTTGTTTTTTTAAAGTGCAACCATGATAAAATCCTGTGATAGACCTGTAAAGCTTTTGTTGTAAAAGTAAATGGACTCTAATAGCAAGTAGGTTGTAGTTAAGTGCTTTTGAATGTTGGTATTTAGGGGGTTTTTTCTCACTTAGTTATAATGTGGTGCTACAGGGAAGTGAGGGTGTTTATCTCAGGGAAATGAGTGGGATTTGCAGTCATTCAGCACCTCCCAGGACCTTCCAGGGTTTATTCCCCTGCTCACATACTTCACCAGCCTTTAGAGGAATTGGTCTCAGATTCCTCGAAGAGCGATGGGAGAGCACAGAGCAGCTGCGGGCACAGCCTGGGATGGGGAAAGAAATGGGAAAAAAGGGAAGCAAGAAACTAGGACACGAAAACACAGGAGCAGTGTGGGAGCACGGCAGTACTTGGGCTTCCTGGCTGTGCTGAGGGTTCCTTCCCTGGATCTTGGCCGTGGAAGAGGGGTGGGGACGTGAGAGAGGAGAAAGTTGCCAGAGGTCGGGCGGGCTGGGCTGCCGTGTTCCCCCGTGCTCTTGGGGCTGCAGGAGGGGTGACCTTGCAGCGGGGTCGCCCAACAGACGGTTCCAGCTGGCCTTGGGCTCTTGGCCAGCGCCCAGGAGCTATTTCAGGAGGTCTTAGAAGGGACGAGGCCTTGGCAGGACCTGTGGGTTTGCAGTGAGCTCTCGGTCCTCCCTGCAGGGGCCAGCGGGCATCATCACACAGGCTGTGGAGGAGGCCCTGGCAGCACACAGGGCAAAGGGACAGCCCAGGGACAGCCCATGTGCTCCTGGTGTGGCTCACAGGACTCAGGGACAGCCCAGGGACAGCCCATGTGCTCCTGGTGTGGCTCACAGGGCTCAGGGACAGCCCAGGGACAGCCCATGTGCTCCTGGTGTGGCTCACAGGGCTCAGGGACAGCCCTGGGACAGCCCATGTGCTCCCGGTGTGGCTCACAGGGCTCAGGGACAGCCCTGGGGCAGCCCATGTGCTCCTGGCTGCCTGGCACAGCACTCGTGGCCTTTTAACCCTTTGAATGGAGGTGCTGGAGGTGTCCAGGTGGATTTAAAGGATTGGA
The DNA here is from genome assembly GCA_013398275.1 of Promerops cafer. Classification (NCBI taxonomy): domain Eukaryota; kingdom Metazoa; phylum Chordata; class Aves; order Passeriformes; family Nectariniidae; genus Promerops; species Promerops cafer. Next base: position 469,761 of record VZSE01004604.1, read on the forward strand.
GTCATCCCTTTCCCTGTGCCAGGGCTTTGGCTGCTCCCTGGCCCATCCGCAGTGTGTGCAGGAGGAGCTGAGGCAGCTGCCAGCCGTTCTTGGCACTCTGTGCTTGGCCAGAAATTGCTTTGGGGAGGCTCCTAAAGTCAAGCTGGGCTCTCACTGAAGGCTCCCACATTGCCCTTATGGAAAAAGTGTGAGGTAAAGCCTGGGCTGGATCCTTGGAAGGTTGTTGTTCTTTTTGGCTGTAAATTAGTGACTTGAGATGACAACAGCTACAGGTGGACATGGAAATGAGGATTTATCTTCCAAGAGGCTCTCCAGGCTCCCACCCCAGCAAAGCAGTCCTCTCTCTCCAGAGACAGAAACTCCTCCAATGCTGTCTCAAGCCTCTTCTGGGATCTAAACCTCCAGCAGATGTCAGGAATTGCAGCAGCAAAGCAGAGATGCTCAGAGGAAGCCCTGTTGCTTAAAAGATTGAGAGCACTTTCTCTCAAGTCCAATATAGTGGGAAGGACTAATGTCAGTGGTTAACAGCATCATTGAATTCCTACAACTTGCTCCCAGCATGGCCTTTTCTTTGTTTTCCACTCAGAAATGTGCAAATTATCAATGTGTAAATACAAGTTCCAGAGGTGCTGGTGGCACACGGACAGCTGGTGGGACTGAATCCTTTCCGCTTCCCAAAACTGGATCCAAGTGCTTGCTTTAATACTTCACCTTTTTTTTTTTAATATGAGGGAATTTCCAGTCTAAACCACAGGGCTGTCAGTGGTCTGTCAGTGTGCTGAAGCCAGGCTGGCACCCCTGAGTGCTGGTGTGTTGTGGACAGGCCCGCTGCTGGGGTGCTGGGGGTCTCAGGCAGCAGAATTCCAGGCTGTCCCCATGCCAGGGCTGTCACTGCAAGTCGACAGGCTCATCTTTAGCCTTGATTTCAATATCTCATATTCCAAAATGTCTTTACAGCCTCTGAATCCCTCGGGGCAATTTGAAGTTTGAGCAGCCTCCTGCCCAGATGGCCGATATCAGCAGCTCTCCCCTGGCAGCAGCATCCTTCTCCTTGGGTTTATTTATTTTATCTTTTCAATCAAAAAACTAAAAAACCAAGCAAAAACCAAAACAATAAGAGCTGTCCGTTTCCTGGAGCAGCTCATTTGTTTTTTACTTGCTGTAGTTTGTTCCCATTTGGATGGAAGGGAAAAAGATAAATGCATAAAGAGGGGACAGGGAGGGATCCAAAGGAGAGCTGGCATGGGATGTTGTCCCTGGAGCATGATTCTGTATGGCTGGAATGTGTGGCTCAGAGGGGAACATCCCACCTGTGAAAAATGAGGGATATATCCTGCAGCTGAAGTGGAGCACAGGAGAGAAGGCTGGATAGTATCAGGAAAGCTGCCCACTGAGCACCAGGAATACAATTTGTTCCCAGCACTGGGCTTAGTAATGGAGCATATTCAAGGAGAATTTATTGGGGTTTTTTTTTGCTACCTTCTCCATGTTTTATTATAATATGAGCTGCAAAGCTCAGCCCTGGGCAGTGGGACAGTTTGAGGGTTGTATGATGTCTGAATCATAACCACCAAACAAACCCTAACTGAGCTTTTCTTCTCTTTCTCCCATCTCTCTCGTACAAAAAAAACCCAAAAAACAAAAACAAACAAACAAACAAAACCAACAACAACAAAAAAGGAAAAACCAAAGAAAAAGAATACAGGAATCTGGGCTGCTCTGAGCAAGCAGTTTCTCTTCCAGGTGCTTCTTTTAGCTTTCTTGGTAGCATCCCTCCCTCACCACCCCATATGGCCTCTCCCATCTGCTCTGCCTCTCCCGTGCCCTGGCAGCTCCCACTGCCTCCCTGGTTTTGCCATCCCATCCATCCATGCCCTGCTCTGCACTCGCCCTTCTCAGGGTGTCTGCATGGCCCTTGGGCCAGCACATCCCTCGGGCACCCCTGTCTCCCATCACCCTGTGTGACCATTGGGAGCTCCAGGTCAGACCTTGTTTAGCTCCTCTTGGAGTCATTCCTTGGTGTTTGGCGTTCGCAGACATGGATTTACCAACCTGGCAGTGTGGGAATAACCCAAAACCCACATTTTGAGATATAGCAGAGGCCATGCATTACTCTTCTCTTGCTCTTTTATTGCATTAACACGAGTTCCTGTCCTTGCAGCTGTATGTGCAGTGCTCCTGGGTGAGATTTAGTTCAGCCCAGAGATCATTTCAGAGACGAGCACTCCAGAGTTTTGCCAAGATTGTGTTTGGCTTTCGTGGCCCAGGGCTGCATCCCCATGGCATCAGCAGGGTATCCCAGTGGATAATGGGATGGGGGGACACAAAAGGAGGTGTTTCTGGTGTGTGTACCTGCAGGAATTCAAATAAGAATGAGAAAACACCATGTATATTTGTATTTTAACTGAGCATTTCCCTGTGGCTGCCGTGTCTGTAGTTCAGCTGGGGACTGTGACCACGGTGCTTGGATCAGGTAATAAGGATATTGTTTTATGTGGGAACATGAATTTTTAAAAATACTTTCTATGAATTTTTAAAAATACTTTCTTCAAGGAAGCCCTGGAAACTTATCTGGAAAGGGAACTGGCCAAAATCCAGCTCTTGTGTGCTGACTGGAGGAAACGTGCTGGAGAGGTCAGGGCTTTGCACAGGCTCTTCCCAACAGCAGGTTCAAGTTTTTCCCTACCCAGCAGGGCAGGCTGGGCCTTGTTCCCTCTTTGTCCATCTCTCTGGAGCTCAGGAGTTTCTCTGAAACACAATTTCCCTCACCAGAGGAGACTGCCATGAGCCTGTGGGTTTTTCCAGTGGGCTGGAAGTTGCTTCCCCTTTGCCATCATCCCTGTTCCCCACAGCAGCCCTGGCTGTGAGCCTGGAGCTCCAGCATCAGTTCAAACACCTGGGTCTCCACTGAAGGAGAGGATTTTGCACTCTTCCCCTGGTAGGATCCTGGCAGCCTCAAAGATGCTTTGCTTTTAAAATACAAAACAATCTACGATTATTTACAAAATAAGTATTTGATGTCACTTTTGAAACATGCTCTGTGTTCATGTGGCTTCTGTCTGCACAGTACCAAGTGCCTCCAGAGTATCTGTAGTGAGAAAAAAACAGTAAATACCTGTTTAGGTTTTTTCCCCTTCTTTCTAAGAGATAAGACTTGGGTCCTTTTTCATTTTTGTGTATGCATTCATTATGAGAAGCATTTTTTAACAGGAAAAGTTGAGTGAAAGAGAGAGCATCACTGGTGAGCACGTTGTGGTGGAGGAGGTCGGTCCTGTGGGTCCTGCAGCATCACAGTGCTTTCCCAAAATATCCCCATCCTCCCAGCATCACTCAGTGGCTCCTTTGCCACTCACCTTTCTGCTTGCAGGGAGTGGGGAGCCCTGGAAAGGCTCCTTGGGACCTTGGCTCTCCTGCTTGTAATGCAGAGGTGATGGCTGGGACAGCAAATCTGTGGGGAATTTCAAGTGTTTAGGCAATGGTTTATGTTCAAGAGAAAGATGTACCTAAATCCTCTTGTCCTGTAGTCAGAGACTGGATTTTAGGGAGACTGACAGGTCTTTTGATGTCAGTGTTACAAGTCAGTACCAAGTCCAGGTAATAAACCTTTGTTCTCCTTGCTCCTGCCCCATCCTCCAATTGCAGGACTGCCCTGGGCATCCCAAAGCTCCCTACAGGGTGGGCAGGACCCTGTCTGCAGCGGGCTGTGTGTGCCACAGGATGATGCTGTTGGGACCAGCAGGATGGTGATAAAATGGGGGCAGAGCAACTCTATGGAGAGGCAGTGCTGATGGTGTTGAACGGGACTGAAGTGCAGATTTTTTGCTTATTTCTTGGATGGGGATTGTCTGTTGTTGCCGCTGGCAGTGACAGTGGCAACTGGGAAGAGGGAAAAACAACTGCTCCAACAACTGCTCCAAGCCCTGCTCTGGAGATGGGGCACTGCACAGGGACAGCCTGCCCTCGTTTGCCACGTGCACAGCAGCAGTGCCCTACATACTCCTGACAGAGTGGGAGGTTGGGATGACAGCTATAAAGTCATAAAATACCCTGAGTTGGAAGGGATCCACTGGGATCACCCAGTCCAGCTGCTGGCCCTGCACAGACACCCCAACAATCCCACTCTGGGCATCCCTTGGAGTGTTGTCCAAACTCCTGGAGCTCTGGCAGCCTCGGGGCTGTGCCCATGCCCTGGGGAGCCTGGGCAGTGCCCAGCATCCTCTGGGGGAAGAACCTTTCCCTGAGATCCAGCCTAAACCTCCCTGACAACACTCCAGCCATTCCTCAAACAATGACGTGGGGCTGCTTTTACCTATTTGGGACAAACTGGGCAGGACCAGGAGATGGACGTGTCCAAGAAGATGTGAATCCTGCCAGCAATCGAGTGTCATTTCTGGTGCTGAAAATCACTTGATTCACACATCAAGAAAGGATTTGGCCCTTGGCTTCTGGGTGCAGCTGAGATCAGCACAGCCTTGCTTTCCCCAGTGCTTTGTGTTTGTTTTCGAGGTGCTGCTGCTCAAGGCTATCAGCCTTTTTCTGGAGCCACGCTCTGCATGGAAAGGAAGGCATGTTTCATTTTTAAGTTGGAAAAAAAAAAAAAGCCACGCACACAAAAAAACCCAAACAAACATAAAACGCAGTGTGGCACAGATTAAATCCATTTGAGACAACTCGGGAAAAAAACCCCGTCATATGTGCAAGTCAATAGGAGGAGGGGAGTGGAAGGGGGAAAAGCAACTGTGACATATACAAACCCTTTAGTGTGCATAGCATAAGATTTTTTGGCTGGCACTCACATGATTTTATTCAAGGGCTGGGAAAGAACTACGATTAGTTAAAAGCTTCGGCAAAGTCTGGAGGGAGTGCTCTGAAGAGTTGGGAGCCGCGCAGAGGTGACTGTAACTCCTCTCGCAATTTCAGACCATTCTTCTGGGGCTCAGGACAAAAGCCTTTTCTTTTCCCTCCGTGTTCAAAGAGACATTTGTCTTGAGATGTTGCAGCTGTGGGCCGCGGGATCGCTTGTTTGAAGATACCCCCTCGTAGACGAAAGGAGAGGCAACGCACTGAAAAGTGGTAGTATTTTATCGTGTGTGGGTTCCCCCCTTCCTCCTCCCTCCCTACTCCTCCACTGCCATGTGTGGTTTTTAATAAGAAGAAGAATGTGGAGGCAACATTTTCCAGGCAAGGGGAAATTTCCTGTTTCTTTTCTGTTTGTTTAATAAAGTGTGTAGTTGACTGTAAAACTGTAGCTACTTGGTTGTGAGCGGGTAATTCAGGCGAGTGTCAGGATCGCTTCTTGATGCACTTTTATATACTGCAGAGCAACATGTTTAAAGCCTTTTTTTCTTTTTTCCTTTTTTTTTTTTTATTTTTTTTTATTTTAATGCTGCGTGGCGCAGGCAACTGAGATTAATAAGAATTAGGCAAATGGCTTCTGCTTTTGTTTCGGTGAGATAGTACCAGCCGTCTTGCGGTCACACAAAGGCTGCCATTTAGCAGGGAGCACTCCCTAATTCTCTTGGCAGGGGTGCCATTGGGATCGGATACAAGTGGGTGGCAAAGGGGAGGAGCGGCAGGAAAGGACAAGCAGGCTTTGTGTATTAAAAATGAAACAAAAGCACTTTATACGCGGGGCTGCGTGCAACAAGCGGCGCTGCCTGGGAGCCGGGGTGGAGTTTGAGTTCTCTGGGGCTGCAAAACCTTGCTTTTCTTGCCTCTTCTTTTTTTTTTCTTTTTTTTTCCCCCCTGTAAACCGTTCCTCCTCTCCCTCTTTCTTAGCAAGCTCTCCCCACACTGCTGGCCAGGCTCCGCAGGCGGCTGAAAACGCCTGAGAAAAAATACGGATTGAACAATACTTGCCCCAACTTTGCAGGAACAGCTGGGGGGGTTCTCAGCAAAAATCAGCTTCAGATGGCGTGGGAGGCAACGAAATTGGGAGGCTCTTGGGAGGCAGAGCTGATCCCACCCCAGCCCCGAGGAGAGCTGGTGCCAGGCTCCGCAGGGGTGGTGATGCTCACGGTTTACACAGCGTTGTACCCTCGGTTTGGCAGAGCGAAAGGGTTAATGGCTGCGATGTTTTATCGCAATTTCGGGAGGAGTGGCTGCTGTTTCATTACTTTCTGATCCGTGGCATACCTCGTTCTTAATGAAGCAGTTGCCTGCAGAGCAAACGTGCTGTGTGAGCAGGGGTGGCTCGGTTTGGTCAGCCCGAATGTGTTTGTGCAGGGCTTGGAACCAGGACGGTGAGGAATGGATGCAGGGTGGTGGAAAGGCAGCAGGAGAGGAGGGCAAGGAAAACAGAGCACGGTTTAAGCTACAAACCTGCCAATGGTTTTTATTAAAACGTAATTTCCATACATTATGCACTTCATCCTGTATTGATTTGCTTCAGAACTTTCCTTGTCGAGCTGAAATTAATTCTCTCCTTGAAGCAGGAGAAACAAGAGCAGTTCCTGTGAGTACCTCATGGGTTCCAGCCACATTCATCCTCAGTGACTGCACTTGAGTGTGTGGGCAAGGGTGACGTGCCTAAGAAGCCTGTGTCATCATGCACAATTACATCCCTAATCCCAAGCAAAGACACAGATGCTGTTTTAGAAAAAAAAAAAAAAAAGGAAAAAAAAAAAAGCTGTGTTTCGTTTGACTTTTAAAGAAGCTTATGTAAGGGCAGCATAATAAACCTGTTATTTTGGGGCTTGGATTAAATGTCAAAGTTTCAGATAACCTGTGGTTTCATCTTCCACCTGCCATGCTCACAGGAAGCCAGCTTGTGTGTGCCTACTGCTCTGCCTTGAGGATGGTCCTGGTCCCTGGTGGGCACTGGGCTCCAAGCCTGGGGACAGGGCTGGTGGCCACCGGGACTGGCACCACCACAGCCACCTTGGCCCTGCATCAGATTCCTTTTTATTTGCAGTTGTGGTGTGAGGCTGGCAGGTGATGCTCTAAGCCTTGGGGATCATACACATTAGTAAGCATTTAAGTCAGTGTTATAATTCACTTGCTTGTTAACCTGAGAAAATAATCTAGCTGGGGTGCAGTGCTGCTCGGAGGGATTGTGTAAGCGCTCGGAGATTTGGGCATGTTTTTATTCTTGCTTATCTGCTTATCACAAGCTTCTTTCCCTTATCCAGATCGTCTCGGCACTCTACCCTGCCTACTGACACACTTGCACTCCCATCTGGATGAAATGCATGCACACATAATGGATTACTTCCAGTAATGGAGACCTCAGTAGGGAAGGGGGAGGGAAGGACCAGTTCCTAAAGCACCCACCTGTAATGCTGAAAAGCTTCAGTCAGGTCTGCTGGTTGGTTGGTTCTTCAGTTCTTTAAGCAGATTCAGTAGAAGAGGAATGGAAAGCCACTGAACCCACTCCGTTAAACCTGCCTGTTTCCATGGAGTTTTTTTTCCTCATGTAAAACGAGTGTAGCTGTGTGGGTGTAGCAGCAGTGCAGGGTCCCTCCCCGGGACCACACTCTTGGTGCCTGCAGGCCTGGGGTTCATCACTGAACTCAGCCGTGCCCATGTCTGTAACACCCACATCAGCTGGGGGAGATTCCCCCATAAAATACCCCAAAACAGCCCCAAAGAGTTCCCTCACTGAAGCCCTGGGCTTGTCCCCCTAACCAGCACAAGCACTGCATTTAAAGGCCAGACAGATGTTGGCTGGTAGCCCTGGCAGGTTCTTGTGCAGAAGTGGGGTTTGGTAAGGAGAGGCTTTGCTGGGGCTGCTTGTGTGAGGGTTTGGAGACTCAAACCCAGACTCTCCAGCTCCAGCCATCTCATGGTGCAGCAGTAGAAATAAAGCACCACATTATACCTGGTCCCCTCACCTGTGCTCTGCCCAGAAACTGCCTGGGCAGCTGAGAAAGGTACCTGAGATATTTCATAGGGTCTTAACATAATAAACACCTTTACTGAAAGGGAGGTGTAGAAATTTCTAAGTGACTTGTCCCAAAATGAACCACTTAATCCCCAGGAGAGCAATAAATAAGATATAAAATTCAGCCTTCTGTGGCCTTTGGTGGTGATCAATTCCTTCCTCATCTCAGAGGAGAATATTTGGTTTACAAAGATGAGCTTTGCTGTTCCCATGAAACCTTTGGTAGTTGGTAATACATCAGGGTATAACCTTTTGTGCTAAAGAGGTCTTCAGTGTCCTTCTCTTCCTGAGATTTTCCAGTAATCCTATTTTTTGAGTGATTCTCTGTTTGGACTTGTTTTTCTGAGGTGGTCGGAATGGTAAAGCCATTCCCTAAAAAACACAGGGGCAGAACCACAGCTGTGTTCCCAGGGAGCATTCCAGTCCCTTGGCTGGACTTCAGCCCGTGTTGCTGTTAGCCCGACCCTGCTGTGCAGGATGTCACCAGGTGCTGCTGCCCCTCACCTGACAGGGACCCCCTTACACCTGACAGGTGTAAACCGCGCTGTGCCCCTGTGCCCGCAGGTATCCGCCCGCAGATCATGAACGGCCCCATGCACCCCCGGCCCCTGGTGGCACTGCTGGACGGCAGGGACTGCACCGTGGAGATGCCCATCCTGAAGGACCTGGCCACGGTGGCGTTCTGTGACGCACAATCAACTCAGGAGATTCACGAGAAGGTACCGGGAGAGGTGGGGCGGGCTGGGGGCAGCGGGATCTGCCTTTGCTCTTCCACGTCTTTGAAGCACCTTCCAGTGCATGAAGGGGCTCCAGGAGAGCTGGAGAGGAGCTTTGGACAAGGTGTGCAGTGACAGGACACAGGGAATGGCTCCCCACTGCCAGAGGGCAGGGATGGATGGGGTATAGGGAAGGAATTGTTCCCTGGCAGGGTGGGCAGGCCCTGGCACAGGGTGCCCAGAGCAGCTGTGGCTGCCCCTGGATCACTGGAAGTGTCCAAGGCCAGGCTGGACAGGGCTTGGAGCAGCCTGGGACAGTGGAAGGTGTCCCTGCCATGGCAGGGGTTTGGAAAAATTAGCTCCCTTCCAACCCAAACCAGTCTGTGATTGCTTGATTTTTGAGCAGAAAGTGTACAAAGCTGCACTTTGAGTCAATCAGCAGATAACATCAACAGAAGCCACTGCAGATTAAAATTCATTCAGGCTGTTTTAGAAGCCAGATGTTATTTCGGAAAAAAAAAAGTCACTTTATCTCTTTGCATCAGGTTTTTCACATCAATGTTATTAACATTTCTCATGTTTTTTGAAGTCCGTGCTGCTGCTGCTGTGGCTTTGCTGACACCATCCCAGCTGCAGCTGGTGGGTCTTCACATGTGCTCGGTGCACCTCCAGCAGCTCCTCCCTCTCCAGGGGAAGTGGAGGAGGTTTGGGAATCATTCAGGCAGATCCATGCAGTGTGGATGAGTGTTTCTGCTTGGAAGCTCAACTACATGTAAATACTTCTCTTGAAAGTGTTATTTTAGATACCTCAAATGAGGTTTGAAGTGATCAGAAATCATTTCCAGGATCTGGGAAAGGAATACAAATAGCATCAGTGCTGGTGTTTGCAGATATTAAATTTGGGAGAAGGAGAATGGGAATTTTTTGTGAGACATTAATATATGAGCCAGGCTTGGGGGGTTTTTGGAGCACTTAGGTAGCTTACGGTGAGGACAAATGGACGTCTGGATCTTCACTGAAGGGGACAAAGCCCTGTGTGACTGTGCAGCCTCTGCAGAGCTTCTCAGGTCCCCTTGAGAAGAGCCAGGAAAGGCAGATGTGACCAGTGTGGCCGGGGTTTGGAGGTGCACAAGGAGGTCGAGGCATTAGGAGTGTCACACAGTCCTGTTCAAACCCAACAGACACTGCTGCAACACCTAATTCCTTCCTAAAGGCAGAATTACTGCTGCTTGGAAGCAGAGGGATTTGCAGATAACCACCTGGAAAAGGGTCCAGGTGAGAGACAAACGTGGTTTTCACCTGCCTGGTCTGCTCAGATGTAACATCACCATTTTCAGACATTCACCAAATCTATTTCCAGAGGTGTTGGTGGGTCACACCCCTGCAGGATTTGGTGACACCTGGCTCAGACAGCAGGTCAGCAGTGAAAATGTCCAACTCGCTGTGTCATATTCCTGATTCCTGAGCTGCAGGCGTCCCCCCAGGTGTGCCAGTGGCTCCTGACTCCTGTGTTGTGTTGCAGGTGTTGAATGAAGCCGTGGGGGCCATGATGCACCACACCATCACCCTGAGCTGACTGCTGTGTTTGTTGCAGGTGTTGAATGAAGCTGTGGGGGCCATGATGCACCACACCATCACCCTGAGCTGACTGCTGTGTTTGTTGCAGGTGTTGAATGAAGCCGTGGGGGCCATGATGTACCACACCATCACCCTGACCCGGGAGGACCTGGAGAAGTTCAAGGCCTTGCGGGTCATCGTCCGAATAGGCAGCGGCTACGACAACATCGACATCAAAGCCGCCGGGGAGCTCGGTAGGTCCCACTCTGCACCCTGACTCCTTCCCCTGTCCTTCCAATCCCTTAAAATCAGCACAAGGAGCTGCTGCTTCCATGGGACCGTGCTGGCACAGCAGAGTTCCAGGCAGGACCTCCACTCAGCCCCTAAAATTACAGGTGCAGTTTACATTTTTTGCACGCAGAGAATATTATGCCAAGAAAACTCGACCATAAGGTGAACAAAACTGTGCAGTTTTAGAAGGCAGCTTTTGAGTTTGTATCGTGTTAAAATTGCCCTGTCTGAATCCCTCATTCCTGCACTGTTCTGAGTTCCAGGTGCCCCCTCATACCGCTGGATATTTGTACAGCTGTTCTATTTCTGGCACAGGAGAGTTGATACAGCTTTAGAAAAATTGGAGGAAGGGTGTTTTATTATATTCTGTTAAGCAAGATCAGTCTCTTGATCTGAGCTGGTTCTCTGAGTCATGCCCGCTCCACTGGGAAGGCGCCGTGTTGGATGGTGGAGCAGGAATTGTGTGTTGAGTTGTTGCCACCTCCTTTGCCATCTCATCAAAGGTGCCTCAGGAACTTGAAAGGAGCTTTTAGTGTGGATTGACAAAAATAGGGAGGCTCAGACAGTGCTGGGGCCACCCAGTTTCCAAACTGGTTCTGGTGGTCACAGAGACTTTTGGCTGCACACCTCCAGCTCCAGGAGCTTAATTGTATCCCTGGTTTTAGCAGCCGAGTTACAACAGGCTTTACTCATCTGGTCCCAAGATTCAGTCTGTGGAGCAGCCCTGCAGTGGTGTTTGGGATATGTTCTATTAAAGGTTATCTCTGGGGAAGTGAAGAATAACAACCATTCCACCTGAGCCATTTTACAGAGATAATTGCGATAAGAGAGTCTCAAATAGTCATTCCTAAAAAAAGCAATTCTCAATATAGTGAATTGTTTTCTTTTTTCAAGAGGAGAACACTGTCTCCTCAGTGTAATGGTTTCTTCATGTTTTTAACTCTTATTGTTATTATCCATTATAACAATGTTCTGAGGCTTTGAACATCAGGAGAGGAAAGATATAACGAATAAAGTAATGGCATACTGCAGCATAATCCTTCTTTTTTTACTTGGCAAATTGGGTGGCCAAATGATGTGGTTTCGAGTAGAAAATGTAATGACTCCCCACAAATGTAGCGTAAAGTTTAATTGGTATTGCTTTCCATAAGGTAGTATTTAAACCCTGCAGTCAATCAATGACCGGTGCCTAAACAGCAGTGCCAGGGCCACCCACTGGCTGGGCTGGGCACCAGTTTGGGCCCATTAAAAGGCACCCCCAGAGTGGGATGATGGGGTTGAACCATCATCCGTGGGTGTCTAAGGGGCACGGAGTAAATACCAGTGTAAGGAGCTTGTGGGAGGGGCAGCTGGGAGTCATAAAAGGGTCCCTTAGCCAGGGGGCAGGAGCTGGCAGGGCTGGCACTGGCCAGGGCTGTGATTTGCGTGTGGCCTCCGCAGGGATCGCCGTGTGCAACATCCCCTCAGCGGCCGTGGAGGAGACGGCCGACTCCACCGTGTGCCACGTGCTCAACCTGTACCGGCGGAACACGTGGCTGTACCAGGCGCTGCGCGAGGGCACGCGGGTGCAGAGCGTGGAGCAGATCCGGGAGGTGGCCTCGGGAGCCGCCCGCATCCGCGGCGAGACGCTCGGCCTCATCGGCTTCGGTGCGTGGGACGAGGGCGGGCGACTCCTCAGGGGGGCTCGGCGCCTCTTCACTGCCCTGGGAAGGACCCAGAATGAGCGTTTCCAAAACCAGAACCACCGCGGTGGACCGGGGTATAGGGAGAGCATCTCACATGGTTTTTCGGGGAAGGAGCTGTTTTTGAGCTGTGGTTGAGTCCTTGGAGGAGCACTGGTGAAACACAGTGGTGTTTTAGAGAGACCACAACTCCAGAGAGTGCTGCTGTCCTCTCCCAAAAATACCCCATCCCTGAGCCACAGCTACACCAACCCAGCCCTTCCTGAGCCACTCCAGCCTGCACAGTGGCAGGGCTGTGTAAAACAGAGCTTAAGTTCAGCCACAGCTGTAGAGAGTTTCAGCATTAGAGTGGGATCAGCTAATTAATGGCAGAAGCTTATACAAGCACGTTTAAATGGGGAAACTGAGGCAAGGCAAGGGAATGTCTAGGAAGCCCAGCAGGCCCCAGGGGACAGTCCTCAGGTCCTGCTGGGAGCTCAGCCTCATGGACACAGGGAAGCTGGGCTCAGTTAACTCCCCCTGTCCCTTCCCTTCGGCACAGGTCGCACTGCACAGGCGGTCGCGGTCCGAGCCAAGGCCTTTGGCTTCAACGTGATCTTCTATGACCCGTACCTGCAGGACGGCATCGAGCGCTCCCTGGGCGTCCAGCGGGTCTACACCCTGCAGGACCTGCTCTACCAGAGCGACTGCGTCTCCTTGCACTGCAACCTTAACGAACACAACCACCACCTTATCAACGACTTCACGATTAAGCAGGTAATTAATTCACCTCACGTGCGTGGCCGAGGAGAGCTTTGGTGGGCAGGGCCTGAGTGCAGGAGCTGGCCACAGATCCCTCAGCTTCCCCAGTGAGCCAGCAGCTCCAGAACAGCTGGTTGCACCCAGGTGTGTCTCGCCACAGTGTTTAGGGGGAGCAGTGTCCTGCCAGGTAAATGATCCCCATCCCTGTGGTGCAGAGGTGATGGCAACAGTGGGTTTTGTTTGCCAACACCAACCAGAGATGGAGATCCCACGGAAAACTCACGTGCAGCGGGATGGGGGTTGGAGCACAAAACGCGGGATGCTGTCACAGCTGGAGGCAGCATCCCAGGGTTGAGGGGAGAGGACAGGATGGGGTCAGCACACCCAGCTGATGGTCATCCCTCTCTGGGCCGGCGGCAGATGAGGCAGGGAGCGTTCCTGGTGAACACGGCCCGCGGGGGGCTGGTGGACGAGAAGGCCTTAACGCAAGCGCTGAAGGAGGGACGGATACGAGGGGCCGCGCTCGACGTGCACGAGTCGGAGCCGTTCAGGTAAAGCTGCGGCTCGCGGGGCTGGCCCTGGGGTGGCGTTGGTGTCACCGTCTGCCGTGGCACAGCCGGGGGTACCCACGGAGTGTCACTGCCCCTGGTCACACAGCCCAGCACTGGGGGACAGCCCTGCTCTTGTCACCCTCCAGCAGCCATCGGTTGTAGTCCAGCACTGGGGTTATGTGTGCTCAAAGGGACTCTGGGAGCTTAGAACAAGAACCCAGCCTGTGTTTAGGAAAAAGCCCAAAACATTCCCTAGCCCATGAGTACAACTTCACTGCACTCAGTGCTGGGCATTTTTGCCTGCAGCTGGGAAGGGCTGGGCTGTAACTGGGAGTGCAGCTTCTCTCACGACAGAAATACTTAAAGAACAAAAAGTTTGCTCCTACACAAGGGGATCCCCAGTGTCCACCCCTCCCATCCTGGGATGACCCACAGCCCGTCCCTTTATCCCCACACTGCTGCAGACACCCCCAAACATTATTCCCATGGGAGCATTAAGCCCAACCATCCTGTGGGTTGGTTTTCTTTTTTGGTGCATTTCCAGAAGCCTGCATTTTCTGAGCCCTGCACAAAGCTGTGCTTCCTCCCCAGCACTTCTGTGGCCATTTTGGGCTGGCAGGACTGTCAGGAATGATTCAGGCTGGAAGGCACCCTAAAGGTCATCTATTTCCAATTCTTTGCCATGGGCAGGGACATCTTCCACTAGAGCAGGTTCATCCAAGCCCCATCCAGCCTGGCCTTGGCAGGAGTGTTGCATATGCAGAGGGCAGGCCACAAGTCTTTTGCTGTTCAACTTTTATTCTGTGTTTAAACATTGATTAATCTCTTTGTTTGTTTTCCCCTGCTCCCAGTTTTGCTCAAGGCCCATTGAAAGATGCTCCCAACCTGATCTGCACCCCACACACAGCCTGGTACAGCGAGCAGGCGTCCCTAGAGATGAGAGAAGCTGCTGCCACCGAAATCCGACGTGCGATCACAGGTACCCAGCCCCTGGGGACGCTGGGCTTGGCTCTCTGCGTGCCTGGAACAGGAGCCAGGAGGAGCAGAGACAGGATTCACCCTGCCCACGGGAAAGAGATCTAACTCCAGTTTGCTTCCCAGTCAAAGAGCTGAGATTTCCAAAGTTCCCTGTTTTGTCGTGACTGGGTGATGGGTTTTGTGTTGGTTTTATGTTTTTAACGACTGGGCAAATACTGTTGTCTGTGACTGGGAAGAACAGGACAGGGAAGCAGTAATTGCTGCCCCTGCTACTGGTGCTAACCCACACAGTGGTGCAGACACAGCCCCTGCATTCCAAAAGCAAATCCCAAGGTGGTGGGCACAATACTCCAGCAGAAGAGTGCTTCTCTTGTCCTAAAAGTCGCCCTCAAGGGAACAGCTCCTCTGAAAGCCAAGTGTTGGGAGTGAGGGTGGGAAACTGGTCTCCAAGCCTGCACCTCGGGACAGCCAAAACATCCTCCTGAAACAAGGAATGTGGGATTTTTTTCTCTCCCATCCTTTCCACTGACAGACACAGTGAAATTACACGCACTGCAGCTCATTAGAGGGTGATAAAGCTGGGCCCTGCCTGACACAGACTCACCTTTCTCACCAATTCCAGGGCGCATCCCAGAGAGCCTAAGGAACTGTGTGAATAAGGAATTCTTTGTCACGACGGCTCCGTGGTCAGTAATAGACCAGCAGGCGATTCATCCCGAGCTCAATGGTGCCACGTACAGGTGAGCGGGAGAAGGGAACACCGGGACACCGGGAGCACCCGGGGCCGCTGGCACGGCAGGGCTGGGACCCAGCTGCACAGCGAGGCTGGGCACCCGGGTACCCCGGCTGCTGCCACCCCCTCCCTGGGGACCCACACTCACAGCACGGGGGTTACTGATGCTGCTTGAGCCAACCCCGGGTGGGCAGAGCGTCCCTTTCCAGAGCCTGCATCCCTGAGGGCTGGGGTCACTGGGAGTGTCTCTGGAAGCGGCAGGACCCCCCCAGACCCCTCCACAAGCTGGATGTGACTTCTGAACTGCAGCAGCAGCTCTGTGCTCCTGTCCATGACCAACCTCTGTGAGCCAGGCCCAGCTCGTAGGTTAATGAGCCAGGGGAAAAACTCCAAATATAGGGCTGTAGTCAGGTGACCCAATTTCTACCTAATCCGAGATTAAGGGTTACTTACTGCTCTGTTTAGATGGCTCTAAGTATGCTGGTAGGAGACATTAGGCTCAAGGAGCTGGAGCATGGGCTCATTCAGGGTATCACCCCTGCCAAAAATACTCTGAGCTACAAAATACCCTGCAGGGCACATCAGGTCATGTCAGGCAGAGCCAGGCTGGAGGTACCCAGCAGCAGAGCCCCAGGGCCCCAGGCAGCTCCTGGGCCATGCAGGCCACAGGCAGTGAAGGCTCCCTCTGACCAGCAGAATGTCCAAACCTGGAAAAAGCCTCCCCCTGTTCCCACTCTTGTTCCCAAACATTATTCACCTTCCAGCACCTGAGGACAAGCCTTGGCTTCCCAGCTGAACCTGTCCCTGCAGGGAGCTTCATCCTGGCTGAGCTCCCTGGAGCTGCAGCCCTGGAGCCCCTGTAAGCTGGCTCAGCTCACCACCTTCACAGGCATTCATTGCAGAGCAGCATTCACAGGCAGGTACAATTCCCTTTCCCTCCCAGCTTCCCAATCCACCTCACCTCAAGGCAGTGGAGCTGCAGGAAAGTGGGAGCCCTCAGGCCTACACATGGCCAGAGCTCCACATGGTTTTGTCCTCATTGCCCCCACATCACAGCTGAAGAAATTATTCTTATTCACCTTTTTCAAACTGAATGTTGTTTCTTGGAATGTGTCCAATTCCTCCTGCTCTTGGAAGAGCTAGATCTGATCCCATCTTTCAGCTGTGCTGTTCCATGAGGAAGATGAAGCTCACCTTTCACACAGGGAAAATTTACAAACCAGGTGTAGGTGTTCAAGGTATTCACAGCCAGGGATGATGGGTTCAGCACGCCAGCATTCGGGGTTTCAGAGAGCATTCCACATGGTTCCTTACCCAAATTTCCAAAGGAGAAGGGCTTCCCCCTGGTTCAGGAGGCTGCCAGAAGGCACAGAACAAGCTGCAGTCCTGGTGGTGTAGCAGAGGACACTTACCCAAGGCACAGCAGTTACTGTTTAACTCTGAGCTCTCCCTTGTAATGTGAAAACCAAACGTGGCTCCAGGAGGGAAGTGGGATCTCTTCGCTGTGTTTTCTCACAGTGGTGGTGGGGTGATGGGTGTGTGATGAGCTCTGCTGTGACAAACCTGTGTCCCTTCTGCCAGGTATCCCCCTGGGATGGTCAGTGTGGCGCCGGGAGGAATCCCAGCAGCTATGGAGGGCATCATTCCTGGAGGCATCCCTGTTACTCACAACCTTCCCACAGTGGCACATCCTTCCCAAGCTCCATCGCCCAACCAGCCCACAAAACACGGGGACAACAGGGAACATCCCAACGAGCAATAGCAGATAATTTAAAAACCATTCCATAAACTTAGGACCAAGAGACATTGGAAAAGAAGTTATACATGAACTAAAAGAGAAGAATTTGATACGAAATTTGTAATGTTGATTTTGGACAGACGCATCATTGATGTTCCAGTGTTCCCGACAAAGCGACAGCAGCCAAGACTGGGGAGAAGCCCTGGGGAAGTCACCTGCTCCCTGCAGTGCTGAAAACTAGGATGTGCTACGTTAATGAGCAACTTCTGTTATTGTGTGTTGAGTTTCCTTCATCTGTGCATCAATCACATGAATAAAAATGAATTTCTTTTCCCCCCTCAACTCCTTGGGAAGGACAGGGCTCCTGCACTGTGTCCAGGCCACTGAATTAAGCCATCTTTACAGAGTTAACAAGAAACCATTGTGTGGCTTCAGCCCTTTCCTTTCTCTTGCATCTGGTGACCTCTCCTAACGGGGGGCAGCAGTCCTGGCTTAGAAGTGGAAGAAAAAAAAAAGAAAATACTCCTCCTCCTCTCTGCAGTCTCACAGGGCCAGTGCTGTGTAACAGAAGTTCTCCTGCCAGGTCTAAGTTCCAGCCATTCCAGCCGGGATCTGTGGGATGGGGAGGGCAGAAAGGGCTCCTGGCACTGACCACTGCCCTCCCAGGCTAAGGAAAACAAAACTGCCAGTCTCTTCTCTGCCCAATACACTGAATAAAGTAGCTGTGCATCCACCTATGCCCTGCAATGATGCAAGAAAAATAAAAGAAAAAAAAAGAAAAAAAAAAGGAAAAAAAAAAAGAAGAAAGTATTAAGTTTCACACACTATTTGTACTCAAATATATTTTCTCAGTTTTAAATCTGCAGCTATTTTATCAAGTGGAAAAAGTCTTGAGCTGGAAAGGGTTCAAGAATAATGTTGCATTTCCTTATGTCTCAGGAAACACTTTTTATGGTAACTTGTCAGACTGTCTATGAACAAAATCCACTTTTTTAGACATTGATAAAAGTCTTCTTTTCTTCACGTGATATTTTATACAAGAACACTTCAAGATGTGTTATTAGATGTGACTGATTTTAACAAATCCTATTAGATTTGTATCAACTAGTTACATGTTATATTCATAGTCTTTTGTGAATCATCGCCTTTTTGTTTTTAAAGATGGCCTGTTTTGAGCCTTTGTATGGGTACATTCCTGTTTCTGTGACAAAAAAAAAAAAAAGAAATCTTGAGCTGTCCCAAACATACAAAAAAGAAACCAATGGCTATCAGTATGTTTTGGTTTAGTGTGTTACCGTTACTGTATTTGTTTATTGTAAAGGTGGACATTTAGCGTTCAGTGCAGTTTTCAATAAAAAGTGATAAAATTTCTATAATTTCTGAAAGGCAAGAGCTCTCGCTGTAATCTGGGGCTTGGAGACATTGAGAGGTAACCATAAGGTACAGAACATAATTCTGGTCACACTTGGTGAATATTTACAGTCCAGTGGGAGGGGAAGGTCCCTTCCAACTCAGACCATTCTGTGATGAAGAGATCACTGTGGGTTTCCACTAAGGCAGCTACAACTCAAACAACATTTTCTGTACATTCTCAAGAGCTGAAGCATTATCAAACCATTGGAAAATAAAGCCAAAAAAGTGCTCAAGAGGTGCTGGTGGCTTTGAGCCTCACAGGGCAAAAGGCCTGTTCTTGTTTCCACCCTTCTTTCCCACTGTATCCAAGTGCCACACACATGGAGTTAGATGCGGACTAAAAAAAGCTGAAACCAAAGTGTCCAAGTTACAAAACTCTGTATTTTGTTTGCTTTAAACTGAAAACTTGGTTACCAGCTTCAAACACCCAAAAAAGAGGTCACCTGTTACAGAGTGAATGCTCCTTGTTAGTGCTCAGCACAGCCCAGCAGTGAATTATCCATGACCTCTGCAAGAAACTGGGATAACACAGGTCAGATACAGGGGAGGAGTTTGGGAGACACTGAAATGACCATCAAAACCAAGAGGAAAACATTTAATCAATATTAAGGTTTAGAGTTGGTTTAAAAATAAACGAGCCCTGGTACTTTGTTTCTCAATAATCTGGTAACCTCCCTGTGCCGCAGGATCCGTGTGCCAGCAGTGACTCCGAGCTCAGAAAATGTTGGAGCTTTCATCCAACACCCAACTTCCCTTTCAGCCAAAACCAAGGACAGAAGTGCCACAAGCTCAACAGGAGCAGAGGTTAAGCCATCCCAAAGGTTACAAGTGTGCCTGCAGGGAGAACACCAGCAAAACATGCAAAGATTGGAGCCGTGGAAGCGGGAAGGGAAGAATATCATCACAGCTGGGAGATGCCAAAGCACCAGGAGCTGCAGCTCTCACATGGAAAATTACAGGGCAAAGAAATGGGAGATGAACAGTTGCTGCTGAAGGTTTGTGGCTGACAGAGCCATGCTGCTGTTGTCCCGCTCAGGGAAGGCAGGCAGGAAGGCTCTCCTGGGATAGTCATCTCCTTCTCCAGGGAGAACTCCAGAAATGTCAAAGCAGCTGTCAAAAGAAGCAGCTTCAAGGTGACAAACACTAAATAAAACCTTTTAGAAAGGGTATTAGGGGAAGATACTGAATAAAAGGGGGGAAAAGGAAAAGCAGCAATTAAAGTCTCCACACACACAAACCAACCTGGGTAATGAAGGAAATGGAACTCGGGGGTATTTGCCATAAGCCATGCAGCAGAACTTTGGAAGAATCCAGAATTACTAAATTTTAATATATTAAAAACAAAAGAAATACAGGGATTTTCACTGAGGAAGTCATAAATAAAACCAGAAAAAAATCCTGACCGGCTGTAAAAGGAGGTAGCAATGAAAAGCTAAGTTCTGTGCTAGGAAAGCGTGTGCTGCTGCGAGCAATATATGAGGAAAATAACATTGAGAAACCCAGTTTTTTATATATATTTTCATGGCTGAAAGTGCAGAACTTGCTGACAAGCTGCAGGGGAGTGTGTGCAGGTTATCTCAGTGTCTGTAAACTTTCAGGTGTGTGATTGAGGAGCCACTGACATACACTGACTGCAGTGCGAGCACGAAGCCGGGGGTTGCAGCTCTTTAATCTACAGGTACAGAAGGTTTGGATTACTCTGATTGTGGAAAAGACACTTCACCAGTTCCCAAAGGGCCTGTGAAGCGTGTGAACCTGAACACACCATTGTACAGCACATCAGAACAGAACAATAATGATCAAGGAAGCCAAGTGATCCAAAGTACCAGGACTGTCCTGTCGGAGCAGAATGAGAAATTCATCGGTGCATGCGTCTGAGAACAGCTGAACTGACCACGGGGACTCCACTGCTCGGGGGAGGGCTGGGGGACAGGGGCACAATGCAGGCTGCCCATGGACAGCAGGAGAGGAGGGCAGGAGAGCTGGGCCAGTTTGGCTCAAGGCAGACTTTCACATTGGTAATTCTCCCCTTGGGACAAGGACGCTTCGCTTCCCTGAATGGAACAGCACTGCCAAAAGAACACGGGTGGGAGGTGCAAACTCCACAGCATCCTTGGAGCAGCCCACGGAATCAGGGGCTTATCCTGTCCACAGGGCAGCTGGTCAGGGGCAGGCTGGGATCTGAAGTTACAGGTCTGGTTGGTCACTGAGAGCTCCTCTAGCTGGCTGAGTGAGGACCCCCGTGGTCACAGCACGACACATAAACCACTCCAGCACACAGTGCACGCCAGCTCAGGGCACAGAAATCCTCATCCCAGCTTACCCTGCATTCAGCTCCCCTGACAGAAAAGCTTTTCATCCTCAGCTAGACAAGGTATAAAAGGATTTCACTGCAAGGTAAGGACAAAAAAAAAAAAAAATCCCAATTTAGAAAGGGAACTTGAACCAGGACCGTGCGCTCATGAAGAACCCCTGTAATATCTGGGGTTGGGTGGTGAATTTGGGTCACTCACACATGGCAGAGCAGCATTCATCCTTCACCTGGAAATCTGGGCATGCACCAAGCAGAGGAAATCTAATGGCCAAAAAGGTGAAGACATAATAAACCTCAGTGGAATCTAGGACGGGAAAATTGCAAAATTAATACAGTACTTCATTATTTCTTTACTTTCGGTGTCGTCACCAAGATTCTGTAGGAGTTGTGCACGTTTCAACACCATCTAAGCAGCATTTGGAAGAAAAAGCAGCAAGTTCCTCGGGGTTTCCATAGCTCTGAACTACATAAAAATAGGTGCTATGGGGCTTCTTTCCAAATTCTAATTAAAACAATTTCATCTACTGCAAAATTTCTTATTCAACCACCACACCATCAAAAGTGCTTTTCAAGACAACCTGAATTGCACTGTATATGTAAAAACTGGCATTAACCTTTAGTGTTTCAGTGAGATTTTTAGATAAACTTTATCCATTACAGGTTACATGGCTAAAGTTATCAAATATAATAAAATTTCTACTGGAGAATATACTCTGAACTTACAGTCTTAGGAACTTACATAAGTTTAAGTATGGCCACATCAATCAACATGCAAGAAATTCCCAGGTTTACATACTGAGAAATATATAACAGTGCTTTTAAACAACTTGAGCATAGATTCTTCTTTTTAATTAGAACTGCCAAGTAGATTCTCACTAGATTTAGTGACTGAGGAGTAACCTTTAAAAAGGTGTTTTTTCATTTGCAGCAAAGTTTGAGTGATCAAAGAATAAATGATAAAATTATATAATTTGTAACACAGCAAGACAGAGTTTTGACAAGATTAAATTCTCAATTGTGTTCAAGTTCTCAGATTTCACACAATTTTGTTTAGTGTATGCTCACAGGAATAAAATCCCTATCTTTTAGGTCACTTCTCTGAATAAATATCCTTATGTATACTGAAAGGAATCTATTAACTATTAGAAGAAAAAAAAAGGCAAAAAGAAACCCAAAAAGCTTTTTCAGGAAACAAATCATTTCACTCAATGAAAATTTAGCTTCTCTTCCAGTTTGTTCCGTAGAGTTTAGGCTTTATTATGTGGGCACAGCAATAACTAAAATATTAGTAAAATAATGAATGTATTTTTGTTTATGACTTGCTGTGGATGTCTGTGCAAACAAAAAAAACCTCTCACAATCTGACCTGGGCACTAGTGAGATTTCACAGGAAAGGGCCTTTCAGGGAAATGTGTCAGAGTATCTAAAAGGTAATGGAGAAGACCAGGTTCTACTGTAAAAGAATCTCAGAGGGAGGAGATATCCATCCAGCTCACATGTGCTTTCAGAAGTGCCCTTAGTTGAAAAATTTCTCTGCAATAATTAAGATGCTGGTATACGTTTCCTATTACACAACCTCTTACACAACCACATGCGGTACATTTATAGACAGATTTACAGTCAGAAAGAAAAATGGGGTTGGTTTGGTTTTTTTTTTTTGTTTTCCATCTTGATAATAAAATTAGCTGTTTTTTGTTTCTTTTTCGTGTTTTTATACAAACTGTAGTCCAGCCCACTCGGCTCTCTCCAGGCAGCAGGATGAGCGTCCATTCTCTCCCCGTGCTGTCGGAGAATCCTTCCCAGCATGTATCCCCTAGACCTGGGTCGTTCCACACCCAACTGCTACAGCACAACGCTCACTCGGGGTCACGCACTCTGCGCTGCTCATTTGCACTTTATTCCCCCTCACTCGTCGTCGTCGTCCTCGTCCTCCTCGCCGTCGGACAGGGACGTGCAGGGCCGGATCTGGCGGTAGCGGTCGAGCCACTTCTCCACCATCTGGGTGACCAGCGGGTGGTTGCGCCGGCGGGAGCTCTTCTGCATGGCCACGAGAACCCCTCCCTCCGTCACGCAGCAGTCCAGCCACTCCCGCAGCAGCTTCTCCTGCTGCTCCTCGTTGCCTATCTTTGGGGGACACAAAACACCAGGAATGAGGCTCCCGAACGCCCAGCGCCACTCCTGCTCCAAGCGCATCGCTTTGGATTCTCTTACTCTTGTCCAGCCTCTGGTCTAGGTAGCCACTCCAAGGCATCACACCTGGAGGCTCCAAAAGGAAAACTGATGCCCACTGCATTTTCAAGCAAAGGTTGAAGGCTCTGGAAGTACTCTCCAGCTCTTCTCCCCAGTTTTTCACACGTATATTTCCAGTGCTGCCTTCAGTTATTTTTAAGCAACTATTTATCGACAGAAGGCACCATATATAAGGAGGGAAGTCCTAAAAGAGCTTTCTGCCTTTACAAAAACATTTTTAGGCACCTAAGTTCTTGACATGAAATACTTTCTCTTGTAAAATATAACAAATATCATGGCTTGCTGAAGAAACATCCCTTTCTAGACTTGAAGCTCATATTTTTCTCCTTTTATTTACAGAATGCCTGCTTTCTGCAATTACTCCAGTTTTCCAGCCCTCCCTTCACCCATGCACACCCTTCAGGGAAGTAGTTCCATGTCTTTATCATAGTTATTAAAGGAAAAATGAGTTGAGTTTCATTAGAATAGAAGGTGGAAAATGCTGCAACTATGAGCCAATATTTGTGCTTCATCTTTTAGGGAAAAAAAAAAAAAAACCCAAAGGCAGATTTCAGTCTTGCCTTAGTGACAGAACCCTTTATTTCTGTGTTCTTTTCTAGGTATGCTGATATTTAGTGCTCTCAGGCACAGGGTGGGATTGTTGAGCTGTCCTGTGCATGGCCAGGAGTTGGACTGAATGATCCTTGTGAGTCCCTTCCAGCTCAGGACATTCTGTGATTCTGTTTCTGTGATTTACCCAGACAATGAAGCTATATTCCATTTACAGAGCTGTAAATAAGCATCAAATTTGTGGAAAAATACCTTTCAGAGTCACCTGGACTGATGGGGAAGGAAGCAGTATTAATTAACTCCCTGTAATTCTTTGGACACCAAAAACTCAGGGGGCTACAGAGATTGCTGAGCTTCAGCGAGCAGCCCTGACAAAGTCACCACCGCACACCAGGAGTTTCTTTCTTACCTCTTGGGCAGAAAGGAAGTGAATGTGCAATAATTTCCTCTCGCTGTCCACCAAGGGTAGAAAAGTAACAGTAACATCATCGTCAGTGTTCAAATTAGCACCAGCGCCTCGATTGCCATAGCCGTCATTCTCCATGGCAACCAGGGCGGAGAAATGGCCCCTCGTGTAGCCCAGAGCTATGGGACTTTTCCAACAAAAACTCTGTTCCCATAACAAAGGCAAATACACACCTGTGGGGAATGAAAGCACAGGGTAAGGCTCAGAGCTGCTGTTCAACAAGGAAGGATTTGGATACAAACCTTGTGGTTTGGGCCAAAAAGAAGCACGTCACATTTAAAATATACATGGTTTGGTCTACACTGACACAGGCCACTTTTCAGTACAGCTAATTGTTATTAATTAACACAAGTCAAGTATCTTTGCAACTGTACATGTTTAGACACAAAAGATTACAATCACAACCTACATTACCACAGCCCTAAAATTTATAGTCTATAGTGCAGTGATGAACAAAACACAAGGTTAGAAAAGCAGTCTTTTATGTTTGGTAACTCTTCTTAAAATTGAAGAAAAAAAAATCGGATTCTGCATGACAGAAATAAAGGCTACAGTCAGATGTCTATTTTTACCAGAGCAAAAATTCCACCATCTGCTCACAAAACTTATTATTATAAGAACTCACTGCACAAAATGTTACTCAGCACTGATGTAACCCATCCCAGAGAACAGGACTGCTCATATACAGTGCTCACAGATTAAATTAACACACATCAATTATTCATATCAATATAAAAAAAAAGAAAAAGCACCAAAAAGCTGATACTACTTTGCTCAGCTACAACCAACACCTGATGTCACAGATCTGCACTTTTTCTCCGCACCGTTTTTAGCAATAAAGACAGCAATTTGCTCGAGGTCTCAAAATAAAACTGGAACTCTTTTCTTCCAGGAACATAAATAATTCTTGGTGTGTACTGCTGCAAGACAACTTAAGCAAAAGCACAGCTCACCTTGTGACAGGTTAAAAATAGCCCCCACATAAACTCAAGTGCCCATGTAGCATAGCAACCCCTCCCAGTACAGCTGCTGCTGCAAACACAGCGCTCCTCCGACCGCCGTGGAGAGGGAAGGGCAAGGCTAAAATGGGAATCTGAGGCAGGGGGTGGCTTTGGAGGTTCTGCTTAAGTTTTGAGCTCATCTTTTTGTACTGCAATGAAAATTAGTGGGGGCTTCCAGTAAATAACTGTCCCTTTTTCCTCCCCACCTTGTTTTTGAATTAGCAATCAAGAGCTACCTAAAAGTCTTGTCATTTGTTTAAATTTAAGATTCACACAAGTTTTTGCAACACCTTGATTTAAAGACAGATCCTTTTAATACCTTATTAGCCCTCCCTTCCGCCTGTCCCCATTATTAAGTCTCACTCTAAAGCAACGTTAAACACAAAAGGTGAAGAACACAGGATAAGTGTTCACCAGAAAGTTTCAAACCTCTGCATTAAGGGAAAGAACCAGTCAAAATTCAAATTCACACTGAAGATGGCATCCAGTCAAATATAAGGAAGACAGTCCCTCAGTTCCTGGGAGCACAGCTTTGTGACCTTTCAGGACTGAAACTCATCTGCTTGCCTCCATCTCTACACTGAAATTCAGCAAGTTTTTGGAAATTTTTTTTCACCACTCTTTTATCCTGGTGAAAGTTCCACACTAATCATTTGCCCAAGACAGAAGGCTGTGCTACACTTTGCATTCCTCCTCAACACTGTGATGAGCTCCACAAGAAAAGAATTTCAAGCATTGCCAGGGAGAATATCTAGTGCTCTTAAGAGTTATAAAAGTCACTCTGATATAAAGCCAGAAGGTCGTGTAACAACAGTTGACATGAACACAAGCCACAGAAAATAAAGAGTATGGGCTAACACCTATCCTGAAATTACCCACACAGGATTTAGTTTCTCCAGCCTGACCTGATGATCACTTCAGTCATCTTTTTTCCCGTTCAATTTTAAAAGCTGTATATTTGTGCCATTAAATACATGTGAACAGACCAGGAGGGTCTGACCAGGGTCATAGTTAGGGCTTGAGCAAAGAGATCTTCCACCACTGAAGCTTTAGTATTTAAAGAATTAACAGTCAGCTGGAATCTGGGAAACAAGGAGGCTGGCAATTATGGGATTCACAGCAGCTACAGCAAGGATGCCAAGCTGGAACAAGGAACCCCTGGGGAAAAGAATTCCTGTCAGGGAGAATATTTTAGGGGTGGCTAAGAGGGTGCCACAAACTGAACCATGATGTTTGGACAAGCTTTAAAAAAATTCAATTCCCATTTCTATTATAACCAACAATTATAGAGTGGTTTGGATTGGAAGGGACCTTAAAACCCATCCAGTTCCACCCCCTGCCCAATCTTCCACCTTCCCAAGTTGTTCCAAGCCTTGTCCAACCTGGCCTTGGACACTTCAAGGGACTTTTCTGGTGGATGTGATGTTAAACAGAGGCAAGGACACCCCAGCACTCACTCCCCAAAGCTCCACATGCTGAGCACAGCCCACAGAGAGGCCCAGAGTAGGAGACTCCTCCTGGCAGCCCACCCCACTCCCAGTCCACTCAGCTGGGTTTCAGCTGTGCCAATGGCATTTGATTAGCACACATCAACCACAGAAATGTGGCTGGGCAGGGAGAGGAGCAGTTCCAGGTACTGTGACACAGGACTCCAAGTTCACCTGTTCCCAGTGCTGTTGCCATGTATGGATGGATGTGCCTTGTGGCAAGCAGATCTCAAGTCATAACTATTTGGCTGCCTAAATTCCTGGAAACCTGTGTGCAGTAAAAGGCTGTTCCAGGCACCCGGTCTCCTTCTGGTTCACACAGCAAGAAAATTTCAGCACATTTAGGCCATGTAACACTTGTCTGCCTCGATGCCCAATCTAGGAAATAAAACCATTTGCAAACCACTAAGCCTTGGAGTTAAAAGCAACACAAAGCTGGAGTGTCAGATTTAAGTGACACAAGTAACTGTTCTTTCCCATCCTTTCAACATGGAAAGAGAAGTTAACATCTAACTACAATGACTACTAAACTTTTAGACTTTCAAAAAAGTAACTAATTTCCCTACATGAAGTTTTATTACTGCCCCAAACTTAGAAACCAAGACTCTAAATAGTTATAAATTAACTGCACAGCTTAGGGTTTTCTATCATGGGCTTGCCTCCTTCCAAAGTCACCATACTTTTTTCTTTCAAATCACAAAGATGTTTTGGGAAGTCCTCAGCTAAGCTATAAATAAAGAGTGGGTCATCACCAAGCAGATGTACTTGAGGCCAGGAATATGAACTGTGGGCAAAACAAATGTCCCAACCCTCTGGAACACACACAGTTCCTTCCCCATGGGCTCTGTTTACAGCTCAGTTTCTGCAGATGCTCCCAATCCAGCCTCATGTTTTATTATTTGAATAATAAAGTATGAGCATGTCACACAGGGGAAAGTTGCCCAAACACAGATTCAGCTTGCAAAGCAGAAAATGCATCTTTAGAAATCTACAGATGTTAAGTCTAAGCAAAACTGGACTGAGTCATCTTCATATTTATCTTAAGGACAGTCAGGCTGTCCTGAAGACAAGGAGGAGAAAAAGTCAGAAAGAACCTGATCAAGCTATGCAAAATTACAGTACTAATGAGAAATAAGTCAGTATTCACACCACACTTGCTGTAGAGTATGAATCACTGAAACAAAACACAGATAAATTTTAAAAACTCTCATTTAAAGTACCATGGAATTCACTTTTACAGGCACCATACCCACTATAAAATGAAAAGCTGCAAGTTTGGAGAGGATTATTTTGTTCTCTATAATAGCAAATGAGAATTTACCTACAATAGTATTCCATCCTTCTCCAGACAGTCACTTCATGTCACTACTGATTTACAGCCCAACCTCGTTTAAA
Source organism: Promerops cafer (assembly GCA_013398275.1). Lineage (NCBI taxonomy): Eukaryota > Metazoa > Chordata > Aves > Passeriformes > Nectariniidae > Promerops > Promerops cafer. The sequence continues at coordinate 497,505 of VZSE01004604.1, forward strand.
AGTTAATTTAAAAAATGAAAGGCTTACCTTGGAAGCGGGTATATCCTAATGTTTCTCCCCGAAAACTCTTGTAATATTTTACTCCATAAACTATAATTGGTCTTCTAAGAATATGTGCAAGTACAAAAATGTGTGTCTGCTCCAAACTCGCTCCAGGCTGAACCAAACACAAAGAAAGACATCACTTGAAACTGAACTTACCATCCTCTACTTTGAAATTTGAAAAGCAGTGTTCAAATTGAGAGAGAAAATGCTTTTAACAGTGATAAAGCTTTGACAGGAAAAACAAAAGAATGGAAAATTATTGGAAATAAGGAAAAGCATTTCAGCTTGTCAGCTGTCAGTAAAAATTCTCTGTCCTATTGCCCAGATTCAATGTAATGGATTTCATTCCCCACTTAGAAGTGAAACTGTACATAATGTTAGGTCTAAAAATAATTCCTTCATCTGAGGGCACTTTAAGGCAAATACCTTTTGATGATAGGAAAAGGGCACATCCAAAACAAATCTCAAAAAACAGCACCAAAATCATGTTTATACTTTAGAAGAGGAGCTAAAAATATTCCCATAGCTGCAAGCTTACAGGAATGTAAATCTCATTTTGGAGGGGAGTTATAAAATCTCAGCTTGCTGGAGTTTGAGCAGTGTAAGCTGACAGATTTGGAGGTAAAATGCTGCAGGAGCTGGATATTAAACATATGATTGTTTATTAGTGTTTTCTACAGACTTCACTCTAATACCACAATTCTTTTTTTGTCTTGCACTGCTTAATATGAAGCTCAAAAATTATAATTTCAAATGAACCTTTCTATATCAGCAGAAGAGTTTACCCAGTAAGGTTTTAAGATCACTGCCTTTAGAGGAATATTCTTCCTTCGTACAGGAATATTCTTATTCCCAAAAAACTCTTCTAGTTCTGAAACTTCTTTCCAGATATTAAAATATCTTTTCCAAAAGCCCCCTGACAAAGTTGTTTTCTTACCTGGCTTGCAAGAGAGAGAATGAATGCCCAATCTTCCTGCCACTGTTCCTCTCTCAAGGAGAAATGTAAACCAAAGCTTTGGGAATACCACGATTCCCACTCTTTCCAGCGTGTGTAGAACCTAAAATGTTAAGAGAGAGAGAGAAAAGGAATGGTAAAGAAAAAAATATTTACTCAACCACCATAATCCTGACAGCAGTATTTAACCCTTGTAATCCTTCATCCCAAGAAGGGGGAAGAAAGAGGGCAAGTAGCAGGAAAACTGGATTTTGTTTTGTTTTTTATCTTCAGGAGACTCCATTTATTAATCTTCATTTAAGAACCACTTAAAAAAAAAAAGCAATGCCTACAGCAAACATGATCCAAGTTCCTACCAGGCTCCTGCCTAGTTTGATACTTCTTGTAATAGGTTTTTTTTTTTTTTGAAGTCTTATTTAGGCTTATTTAAGTGTTGATATACAGGGAACATAAGTAAGACATTCCATTTCATACAGGAGGAGTTGCTCATTCTTCTCACACAAAAAAAATACCTATATTTTCTATTTTTAACCACGTCATGAGTTAATTAACTTCAAGGTACTTGCATATCTATTTCCAACAGCCCATGGTTAAGAGGCAGAATCTGTTTTACTGGATTTTGGAGCAAAGGGGTGATAATTCCACATTATATGGAGTTGTAAAGCAGTGTGGATAAGAATCAAATACGCAAAGAGGGATTTCGTTTAGTTATGACATTTTATTTAACCATTTACCAAGAAAAATGACACATTAAAAAGAAGATGTTTGCTTTTTAATATTTTAAACTCTGGCCAATCACCACACCACGGAAAAGCCACAACTTCATATTAGGAACCAGGATTTAGGAAACAGTGCTAAGCCAACTTTTAAACAATGGCCTTTACTGTGAAGACAAAGAAACCATTCTGAAGTTTCAGCTTATTAAAAAAGTCACTGAAATGAACTCATTTAATTAAAACCTGAGAATATGAGCAGGCAGTGAGTGGGTGTGGATAAGATCTTTCCTATGCTTTCAGTGAAGCTGCAATCACTCTAAAATCTCCGTGTGTAGGACAGCAGCCACCAGCCAGGCTGGGTTTCCTGAGTCCAGCTAAAACCTCTGCATGGCCTAAAATTCCTGTTGTTGAGATATTTGGATAGGTCTGAGATAATTGACAGTAATAAGGGAATCTTCTAGATCTGTATTCCAGTTTTTATCCAAACACACCAACACTTCCACCTTTGAACCTGATAAATATTTTGCCTGTTTTCTCTCATAAATCTCTAACAGCACTTTGTGCTAAATTAATTAATTCCCAGGTCTCCTGAAAGAAATTTAATCAGATTCTGGAGGAAAGAGAAGAAAAAACAAAACAAAACAACAAAAACTCCCACATCACCAGAGTGAGAGAGAAATCTCAGAAAAATTCAAAGGAAGAAAAAAAAAAGAAAAACACTAAACTACTCCCTAAAGCTGGACTGTGAAAGCGTTCTCCTAAAGAAGTTTCTTCCCTGAGTTAGTCAGCCATAGACAAGATTTTGATCTCATTAAAAGCAAACTTTTCAGGTTAACAAAAGAGAACTGAATGCATCCATTAAAGAATAAAATTCTGAAAGTCAACTTAGGGCATGTGCCCATTCTCCAGCAAAAGCTAATGGTGGAATACAAAAAGGGGCACTTCAGAACACACTTTTGTGTAAACTAAAAAAGTGGAGTTACTGAAAGGTGAGTGGGAAAGACTCCACAGGCCAGAGCCTCTGGGAACTTCACTATAGAGCTTTTTCTAAGTATGAGACACAAGACTGTCTCTGGTAAATAGATTTTTCTTTGTTCAGCATCTAAACAAACAAAACAAAACAGGGTCAAATGAGTTACATGAGTGTTTTCTGTCTGACTACAAAAATACCCATTTTTAAGTGTCTTTGTGGAGGCTTTGAAGAATAATTCCACTAGATAAAAGTTTAAGCAGGGATTGCATTTAAGAGCTTGTTCCAGTGACGACATCACTTCCTATCAGCCACATGTCCTAGCCCAGAAAATTAAATGTATCTTCTCAAATGGAATCTATACAGCACCTATAGGATGTACAGAATTATCAATTTACAACAAAATCTGGCTAAAAGACTTATTCTAAAGATGTGTTCCTAACAAGGAACATGACTTGTTACTTGAAGACTTGTTCCTTCTAGTCTGAAGACTTGTTCCCTTGAAGGGACACATCAATCAGTTAAAAATCATGCTTCTAATAAGGATAAAGATTACGCAGATTCAGAGTAAAATGAAAATTCTGTCTAGACATAAACTAAAAAGCTTAACAAGACTGAATAGCCTCTAAATGAGAGTTAAAATACAGCAGTAAGTCAACCACAATTAACACCAGCATTTTGGGAGATTTGGTCCAAAGCTCAGTAGTTTGCAGCATGTTTTTAGACACTGTGTTTGGTTTTGTTACCATAAAGAACAAAACCTGATCTACCCTAAATTTCTGTTCTGGCCTCATGGGAGCTGCCTGTGATGCCAGGGACATTCCTGCATGGTTGGGATGCACACTCCATGCTGAACAACTCCAAAGCAGTGACAGATCCTCTCAGACACTGGTTCTTGGGAGAACTGCTACTGAAGCACCACTTTCTGGAATCCAGCTCTGGATGCTGGATTTGGGGAATTCTCCCCCAACAGCATAAAATTTACTTACAGGTGCCTCTAAATTAATCTTTGTTGTTGACCTCCTGTACAGCAAGAGGAGAGGAACAGGCTCTTTCTGCAGTATGTGCTGACAGTGTTTCTCCTGTCCTTGACTACAAGAACATCAAAGAAATGATCATCTGTGTCTTGGATTATCAGTCTTTATCAGCTCATCCCTTAGTCCAGGACACTCTGGAGAGCTGTTGGACACCACTGGGGGTCCAACTGAGATTCTCCCTCTTAAATTCTCCCTCTTCCTCATAAGGAAACCACAGGATCCAAGTAAAGAAGGTTGTCAGTGCAAAGCAACAAAAGTTGTTTTACAGAATGATAAATCAATTTTATGGCCAAATGACAGAACCAGTTAAATGTCAACACTCTCTGTTTCACTGCCATTATTTTAGCAGACAGAACAGGGATAAAAAGAGCAATTCTGAGTAAAGCCGTAACTAAGCAGATGGAATGAAAATACTGAGAAGTTTATAAGGAATAAAAGGCTATCTTCTACTAACAATCTTCTGCACAGCTCCTACCAAGCAGCAAGGCATGGCATGTGCAAGATTTACATTGCAAGGACACAAATTCCAGCTGCAGTAACTGTGGTTAGTGCATGTTTGACAAGGATAAAGCATTTCAGTGTTTGAAATGCCATTTGCTGAGCATCACACGCCATCCCTGAGTTCACAGCGTCCAAGTTTGCAGCACCCGTATTTAAAACATGAGATGAAGATCCCAGCTGGGACCAGGGTGACTCGACAGCTTTGAGGAGCACAATCCACAGGGAACTGGGGAGGGGTGGCTGTGGGGTTTTGCTGCTACAGCACACGGGAGAAGCTGCCCTAACTCACCAGTGGGAGCAGTCGTGTAAACTGTCGTGCAGAGCCTTGCGCAGCACGGAGTCCTTGTCGTAGATGCCCCAGGTGGCCTGGAGCACGGAGTCGAGCAGGCAGTCGCCGGCAGTGCGGTTCCAAAGCGCGTACAGCCTGCTGTCCAGGCGTGTCCCCAGCTCCAGGGACCAGTTAATGATGGGGGACTCCTCCTCCAGCTCTGCAACGGCACAGCCAGCTCTTAAACACTCCACTTAGTTATCTCAGAGAATTCAGGCAGCACAATAATGGCATAGTCTCAATGAGTTACCCCTTTGCATGAATAAAACTCTGCTTTCCTTCGTACTACAGTGAGCAGGTCAACTACACTGGCTGAGGAAATTTCTTCTACTGTCAATAAAATAAACCAAAACCAAACCAGACCACAGCACCACATCATTTGTTTGAGGATTGTTACTGAAAAGATTTTTTTCAGTTTTCCTTAAAAAGCTTGTGACTCAAAAGTGACTTTTAAAGATTTTTAAAAGCTCTACAAACATGATTTCTACAGACTCCATTCTCCCTCTGCCTCATAAATAGACTGGAAATGTTAACATTAAAATAATTTTACATGGGCATGCAGTGACAGGACAAGGGGGGGGATGGCATATCACTGCCACAGAGCAGGGTTAGATGGGATGTTGGGAAGAAATTGTTCCCTATGAGAGAGGTGAGCCCTGGCACAGGCTGCCCAGAGAAGCTGTGGCTGCCCCATTCTGAAAGCTGCTGGTTTGGAGCAACCTGGTCTAGAAGGTCTTCAAGGTCTGTTCCAGCCCAAACCATTCTGTGACTTTATGAATTCCAAGATCAAGTTGAAAGCATCCAATCTCTATTTAAAACACGTCCATGGACAGAGCCACGTATATACAGACATATGTAGGTTATTTTTAGTAAGAGACACACTCTCTAATGAAAAGACAGGAGTGATCCCAGCTGTTCTCAGTGCATTTACCTTTCTGAACATCTCTGTCAAGTACTTCATCAAATAATTTTTCCTGGACTGTGGGCGGTAAATCTTCAATATCTGGAAAAATAGAAAGCAAATACAAGAGTCACTTGTAAAAGAGACTGTAAAAGAGACACCACCAGCTGCTGCTCAGGAGAACTCACAGAACAGCTTTTGCCCTATCAGCCCTGACACCTCTGGAAAGCTGCTGTCATGTGTGACCCAAGGCTTTGCAGAGCTGCTGAGGCAGGTTTGCATCTCAGTCTCACTGTCACACCTTTGATGCAGAAAGGATCATCACAGCATGCATAGGGCAAGACTGGATTTCTCTGAAGGAGAAAGTGGAGAACCACTTTGAGGTGAGAAATTTTAAAAAAGAGTGTTTTTACTTTCAACCCTATTGTATTTAGGCAGAGCTTCAAACCTAAGCAATGGTTTTCCACCCATCTGGAATGGCTTCTCCTCTGCAGTCTATCCCAATGGACAGGTACAGTTTGCCAAGGGATGTGTTCTTCTCCAGAACATGCCCTTCCTTTGTTATCTCGTTCAGGCTTCAATGAAACAGTTCTGAGAACCCCAGTGGTTTGCAGCAAGTTAAAAAACAAGAAATGGGAAAACTATTGAGCTATGCCATGGAAAATGCCAGTACTGACAACTGCTCCAAGAGCATTACAGACAGAATTTGCAAATACCTCATAAAAAAGAAGGAAAAAAAAGGTGGAAAACTGTGTAATGGGCAGAACTCTTTTGTGACTGCTGTATCATTTAAAACAACAAACACTGTCACACATTCTAAAACTCAGCATGTGCCACACAGTAAATATTTGCTCCTGGCCTACATTCCAACAGAGGATAAGCAGTAAAGGGTTGCCAGGCAGAGTAGCAACCAGAGAAACTGCTGGTTTCAGCACAATCATGAAACTTAAACATGTGAAAGTTAAGGCAGTAAATAAAATAGGAACAGGAACATCCAGCACCCCTTCAGGCACTCTAGGAGCTAAGGACTGGGGCCCAAGTGGTATTTCAAGGACACAAAGATCTCTCTTAATTGCAGTGTGGTAGCTGCCAGTCCTGCTCAGATGTCCAATACCCCAGGGCTTTTAAGTCCACATTTAGGCACACGAGTTGCTACTGAAGCACACTAATGCCTGGTGCAGGCAGGGTGATGTGGGGTGGTCTTTTTTTTTTTTTTATGATTGATTGGGGCTTTTTAAACCTAAAACTGCTTGCAGTGACCAGCAATCAATGTAAAAGCTTTGCTCTCTAACATCCAAGCATTGGCTTTTCAGGAGGATCCAATCTGTTTATTTGAAACGTCGAGTGGAAACTGGTTCCTAAACTACATTGTTTAGGTAATATCTGACCAGGATTGTGTGATTTATACTTCTATCCTTGGAAATGCTCTCTGGAGCCAAACTGCAAGAGATATGCAGTTGGCAAAGTGTGAGGAAAGTGGAAAGTCTTGATGCACAAAAGCTTTTGAACAGTTCTATTTTTTAATTACTTAATGGCTATTACATGCGTCAAAAAGCTGCACAGTGCTTTAAGATATCACTCTTGAAAATACTAAACAAATTCTTAAGCTCTGAAGAGAACATTTCTCACATGTTATGAAATCCTTCTGTTGCCCCTTTCCCCTCTCTCCCCTAAAAAACAATTAAATTTTAGGTCTCCCAGACACCCCATACACCCACCCCACGTGCCTCATACAGGACCCAGAGAGTACAACTGAATACAGCACCATCAGGTGCAAGTGGTAAACATTATCCAGACTTTTTGAAGAGGAGATGAGGTAACACTCAAACAAAGGGGTTCCAAATAGAATTCTTGCAATGTTTTATAAAAAAGACAAACAAGATCTGCTGATTGGCACAGTTTGCAGCTGCACATTTTCTTACTAGTGGTAGCATTTCTATTAAAGGAAACAGCTTTTGAAGATTAAAAGTCTTTTAATAGCTCCTTGTTAATAGATAAACATTGTCTTGATCTCAGAGCACCTCAAAAGTGTTCAAAAAGTGCTATTGCTGAAACTAGGTAAAAAGAACAGCTCTAGGCCTCAACAGATAAGACTGAATGCTAAAATAGCCATGTGAAAAGTCACATCATGGACCAGAAATGTCTGGGCTCCAATCTTCACTTTAAATACAGCCTTTCCTTAGAACACACCATTTTTCTTCCTCTTCTTCACATCTAAGTAGGACAACAGATGCTCAGTTCACAGGAACAACGTATGGATTGAACTCTGCAAATACTGAGTAATCAAATTCAACTACTAAATCTGACCTAATAGGTCTTCATAAATAAAACTCTTAATAAATTAATTAATAAGGCTCTTCATGAATAAAACCTACTCGCACATCACCACCAGAAAGCCAAAATACATCATTTTCAACTAGTGACCAAGCAGTACAATCTTCCAGCAGGAAGAAGGGTTTTGTAGCTACCTGCAGGCAACGTAAACGTCACAAGGTCAGTCAGAAAATAGCAAGCAAAGTCTCCCTTTCGCTGATGAAGAGATGCAGCAATTTCACGGCGGATTTGTTCCGTGACCTCTGGACACACCATGGCAGGAATGCACTTGGCTGCATGTTGGGATACCTGTAAAACAACAGTTACTGCACTCAGGATTAGCCCATTAAATATAAAGATTTGGGAGGGATGACCACCAGCAGAGAGTATTTGGTTAGCAAGGAATGAAAGAACTATAAACACTGGCACCCTGAAAGATGAAAAGTTTAGTGACTCTTAATGAAATGTCTCATTTGTCATGGAACTGGTAACATAAAACAGGTTAAAAAATATCTTTAAAGTGAAGAAGTGAATTAAGAGGTGACCACTCCCAGCTGAAAAAGAGGAAAAAAATAGGTAAGATCTCATAATAACAGCAATCTCAAATCTCATGCATGAGTCAAGTCTAGATTTAACAAACCTTTATTACCACAGCACAAGACATTTTCCTACAATCTTCCCAAAAACTATTAAGCTAAGATAGTTAAATTTCTCCAGTTCTAGTCATCACTGACAGCAGAAACCCATTCAATGATGAAGAACAAGTGGCACAGGGACGACACCAGATGCATATAAAAAACACCTTTAAGACCCACATTTTCACTCATTCATATCCTAGAAAAGGAAATTATCACTGGGGCTCAAACACTACTAAGCATTTCCAGAAATGACAAGATGAGTCAGTATTCCTAGGCACTGAAACAAAACCAAACACAAAAATCCCTAAGACAGTATTTCAGTAAATTAACTTGTTTTTAAACATGTAACTCCATCCACACAGTTATGTAAGCAGCACAAAGCTACTGATATTAGTCATATATAAATATATACTCAAGGCTTTAGCTACATTTGTCTTGCTTCATCTACTCTTTTTAATTATTCAACACTGAGCATTCCATCATCTTTATGTGCTTTGCAGACAAATAGCAGCCTTCAGAATTGCACTAAGCATCAGGGAAGGAGGCAGAATAAAAATCTGGCCCTAATCAGGTGAGGAACCACAAGTCTGAGCTGAAGAAAACAGACAAAAAAGGTAGAAATTATTTACAGGGCAAAGATGGAGAACAGCAGAGGTCATGAGAAGTGAGGTGACACAATGGAACGTGGAAGAGCAAAACAGAGGAACCAGTCAGTCTGTAAAATGGGCAAGGAATAGAAAAAAATGCAGCAATTTTGCAAAGCAAGAAATTTGCCTCTCTCTGGAAGAGAAGCTCCCACAAAAGCCAGGAAAGCCAGCCCAGGTAGATTCACTCATTAACAAACTCAGAACAAACTACGCTGTCATTGATGTCAGTGCTTTGCTTTGAGAGCATTTCCTCTCCCCCACCCAGAGCACAGGAAGCCTCACAATAGCTCCCTTCCACTGCCAGTAAGGTCACAACGTGTGCCAAGACTGTTCATTAAGGAGAAAACTGAACATCCTCAGGACCATCACAACAGAGTCTCTTAAAGCAAACTCACTTCTTGAGGAGAATTCCAAGGCACAAGGCAGCGACTCACGTACATTCTAAGACCAGCACAAATCAGAGCTGTGTGCCACTGGCTGCACACAGTGGTGCAGTTACATGCAGTGCTGCCCCAGCCCTGCGAGGGCCAGGGGAGCTCACCTCAGTGAGGAGGATGGCCAGCATGTCCTGCCTCTGGAAGCGGATGGCCAGGTGCACGAGGGTGTAGCCCACGTCGAAGGCAGACGGGCGGTTCAGCAGCCGCACCTCGTCCGCCGTCAGCTGCCGGGCAATGTCCCCTCCAGACGACTTGTAGGCTTCCACAGCAGCTAAATCACCTTCCACAACTCCTGAGGGCAGACAAACAACACACAGCTCATTTTAGACAGCGAGGGAGCCATTCTGGAACATGCCACCTCATTTAACAGCTCACCTGCAGCTGTTCTGTTACAGGCCAAACAGATGATGATCAACTGCATAGCAACAAACTTGCCGATTTTTTATTATTTTAAGCAGAAGACTACAAAATATTTGCACTTACCTCATCTCTCAGACCATTTCTATTACCCACACTAGCTGGAAAATGTAAGAGATCAAAAGCCAGCTCAGAAGCGGACCCATGATGAAACACCAGCAGTAACATATACACGAGCATTTCATTTGACCAGAGAGAAAGTAATTTCTTCACAGTACAGAGATTAGTTTGAGTATTTTATCTTCCCTTTTATCTCAAAAAACAAATTACTAGAGCATAGAAATAGGATCTATTAAAAGGTTTTTGGACTAAAAGTTTTATTTTTTCCAAACAGTACAAGTGGTACAAAGCATAAATATTTCTCTTCAGCTCAGCATCTCTGCTGCTAATGGAACCTGAGAGTTTCACTCAGAATACTCCATTAAAACTGAACTAAAGAGAAATTAAATACACTGTGTGTACCTTCTAAAGCAAGATGGGAGGAACAATGGATGACCCCAGTGTCTTCTAGAGTCCCTGGCAACCTTTAATTTCTGTACCATGCTTCATATCAAGACCAATCATGCTAAATATATTCCTTAGATACAATTATCAGAATACACTATCAGTAAGATGCAGAGCTGCTAACAGAATCTGTTCCAATATAAGACTTCCTAAATTTAGAAATTCCTTCAAATATATTCTATTTTAGGTATGTGGTCCATGAGAGAACAGTGCAGTGCTGAACTGAGGAAACAGAACAGTGTCCCTAAAGCCATCTTTACTGGAGAAGTAAACAGAATTGCTCTTGTTGCAGCAGCTCAAGCAGAGAAGAGCACAGATGACAAATGAGAAAACCCTGTCCCTATTTTCTGCAGCTAAACCTCCTTCCCAGCTCCGGAGAGTCAGCAGCTCAGTGGAGGCTGGAGATTGAGACTCCATCCTTCACTTCATTTGCTCACCAAGACTCAAAAGCTGATGGACAGAAAAGGTCATCAGACCCAATCAGGACAATCACTCCCACTCACGACTTGAAATGAAATTTAAAAAAGGAAAAAACCACAACACTTCCCACCCCCTCAAAAAAACCCCCTCATCCCAAACAAGCAAAAATCCCCTACCAAAATTAAAAATACTCCAACACAACAAATTGAAGTGGCTGCTAGCAGAGAAGCACACTAACCATTGGCTTGCTGGTTAATCCAGGATTTAGAACAACATTCTTAGCTCAGCCAAAAAGTATCATTTTGAATGCTGAGATTATAAAGCTTTCAGAAGAAAGGCAGGGGGGGAAATGGATTATCAGTGCAAGACATTTCTCTACAAAGTTATCAGCTGTGCTCTGTGAGCTTGCACAGCTAACAGTTTGATTATTCAGAAGTGGTCTGAAGCAGAGAAGTTCCAAAACAACAGTTCAACTGCAATTTTACCCATACCATATCTACCCACTCATTAGAAAGTCCTAACAGGCCAGGGCAGGAGGAAAACCACACAGGACAGTATTTTTTAGTTTTCTGCTGCATGTCTCTGTCTCCTGTAAGGAAGACATTCCTTTCCTCTCCAGCACTACTGTCTCATTCAGTGCCTGCCCGTGTATTCTCCCTCCCAGATCAGTTTTGTCTGTCCCATTTTAGTTCTTGCTCTGTAGGAGTCAGAAGTGCCAAGTGTAGAACTTTATTTCCATGCAAGCAACATTTTTGCCACTGATAAGGCAATTCCTCGTGGCTGTTGCAATGATCATTCCAACCAAATACTCCAAACTGACATTTTGTGTGTGTGTGTAGATTTGTACATGGATACAGATAACAAATCAAATTTCCCATGACCTGCCCTCTTAAAACAAGTTATACCACAGCTCTGGCAAACTCAAGAATCTGGGGGAAGAAGAAATCTGATAGAAGAGCAAATTCTCTGCTATCTTATGATATCCTTATTTTTTTATTATTACATTAATTTAGGAGAAGCATCTTGTTAAACACTAAAAGGGACATCACCCCTCCTTTTTGTATTTTAACCACTCCTACTGACACAGGAGAGACTCCTGTTACCACATCTGCATCTTCCACCACATCCCCCAAGGCAAACACACCAAAGACCACCCAAGACTGGTAGGTGGCCACTCTGAGAATCCAAATATCCACAACTGATTTCAAAATTTAAATAAATATCCCTAAAATGATCTTTTGGTGACAGATGATCAGACCCAAATCATATTCCAGCCAGCCAGCCTGTCAAGCAGTACATTTTACTACAGCCTACTACTGGGAAATTCATCATTTTAATTGTTTTTCCAGTCCCCCACCCTCAGCTGCTTATTATCATCCCACTCTTCATCAAACCTCAGCAACAACTGAGATCTAAGGCTGATACTGAGGTGGTCACATGAGGTTTGGCAATGCCTTTTTCAAGCACTAACTACTACAAGCTGCAATAAGGATCCAAATCAGTGACGTGCTCTATGCAGCACTGCCAGTTCTGGAAGTTTATTCCCACGTCTTGCAATACTTGACATTCCTAAAAGCCCCATCTTCTAGAACTACTGAAATTGTTATATAAGCTGTCAGTTAAAAAGTACATTTCTAAATTTTGCTGATAAAGTTTAAGCTAAAGATCAATTATAATATCCAAACCAGGCAAACTGAGTATGTTTTCTAGGCCTTATTTTTTTAAAAAATGTATTTTTAGTGGTATTTTAGGTATAGGGTTGGTGTGCTACATGACACAAACCAGCACAGCTACAGCTCATGGAGAGATGGCAACGTGACTGTGTGCATTGGATAGGATCTGGTCATCCTCTATTCTTTAATCAAAACAGGTAAAAATTACTCTTTATAGCAGGGGGAAGCATCAGGAAATTTTTGTTTATCTAGTCCAACTCACTACTGCAGGGCTGATATTCTGTAGGCATTACAAGCCTATTTGGCCCCTCTGAGCCACAGCAAGAAAAGTTAACATTTCTCTTTACCTGTTCTACCAAATATCTACTCCACTGTAGCCACTTCAGAGGAACAGGGAAAATTCCTGACAGCCCATCACGTGCCACCCTGCTTATGGTGCCAGTCCATACAGTCCAAGGCAGCAGTGGACACAAAATACAGTGATAACAGGCAGACTGTCAGAAATATGAACCAGAAAACACAAATCTCACCCCAAAACTATGAGGTGAATTTGCCTACATGCACCATGCTTGCAATTCTGAAACTCAGTATCACCATACTGAAATGAGACCTGAATATGCTTGTATTGACAACAGGAGGCACATTCCTACAAAGGCTTTGATTTCTGTGGGATGAGCGAGAGCCTCCAATTCATTAAGTCTATTTAAATAGAGCTTAAAACCCCCACTGTTTATGAGAAATATTACAGAAATATTTACTGATGTTATAATTCCCTGCATTTCACAACGCAGAAGTGCCTCATTACTTCCACAAGCAGACTCTGAATCGTGTCCTGATCCAGTCCTGTGCCAGTTGGATTATTCCCCACTGACACCCACTGCATTCCCCAGACTGGTAAAATGTCAAAAGGAAGAGTGGCATTTGTCTTAAAATTGTTCCCAGAACACCCAAGAGCCTCCAGGAGCTCAAACCCTTGAGGGCACAGCCCTGATCAGCTTCAGGAGCAACACAAATGCAAACACATCACTCAGTGACTCAGTGCCTGCTCCTGATCCACACAACCACAGCTTTCCTTTAAAGTGGACTCCAGAAATGTCCCTTTGCTGTGCCCCTGAATACACCAGCCTTTGTGTGCCCCCTAAAAAATTCTGCTTGGCCTAATGTAAAATCTCTGACTATAGTCTGACATCCTAAGGGACAGCATGCCAAGTGCTGCTCCCAAGTCATGAGAAAATACAACTGCAAGCCAGAATTCTGCATTTACAGGTTCAACTGTGCTCCCATTTTGCAATTCAGGCATTTCCTCTTATTGGAAGACTTTCACAGCACCAGGAGCCAAGGGTTTTTTTCTTCTAGTAAAGCCCTGCCTCTTATAAACAGCACAGATCAGACATTTGCAATCTTAGTATATATGACACAAATTAGGAAGGGTATTTTAAAAGACTAAATTTAAAAAAAAATACTAATCATCCAATTACAACTCTTAACCATCTTGATCCTACTACAACTTCTACACTTCCTTCTTTATTAGATGTCAATATTACCCTCATAGTAAATAAGCCAAAATTAGCTGCAAAACCCAAACTATTTCAGCTTAAGGAGCCATTAAGTTTATTCTTTAGAACATGTGAATATTTATAGGGTGTAATGCAGTTATATAAACTTGGAAAATATGCAAGATAGGCTTACAAGCATTTCTAGAAAACCAAGTCCCATTTTCCCTTACTGCACAGTTCCAGTGGCTTCAGAAGAGCCAGACAGAAAAGTTCCCAAGGAAAATACTACAGCACCACCTTTATTTACTTCAGTATCTTTCTGACAGTTGTGGAGCACTGGCTGGCACAAGCTGCAAATGAAGTAGGCAAATTCTTTCAAGCAGAGTGCTGCAGTTGTGACTATCCAAAGGACAACCTGGGGATTAGGGATTTCTGGGATTCAAGGAGGCAGCAATGCCTCCAATAACCACGTTCTCCCATGTGAGCAGACTGCAAAAGGAAACACTTCATCTTAAGGAGGTCATTGTTCCTCCTGTGTGGGACAATGCCTTGAACTTGGCAAGAGAAGGCAAATTTTTCAAATAACCAAGTTATACATTTTAGAAGTCAGAAGTCGAGACAGATCCTGCTGTAACATAAAACAGATCAGAGACACAGCCCTGTGCTGCTTCTCTTCTGCCACAGACACAATTGCAAGTGGTCTGTCATATATATGCTCTCATTTACTCATCTAAGGACTAATCCTAAGATTGGTTTAAGTGCCAGCAAGTGAGAAGCTGATCAACTGACCCACTAAAACCTAATTCTGACACCTGTTAAGAATCTGTGCTCCTTTAACACAGACTGCTGAGGACCTGTGGCATTCTCTGGAGCTGAGTCAGCCCTCAGCCTCTTCCAGCTCTTCACCAGAGGCACATCAGGTGGTCATAAATGAAGTTTTATTGATATTAAGTGACTCACAATTTCAGTCAGGGAAGAATTTCTCCTGAAGGAAGGACTGGTTTGCAAGCAAATATGACACATCAATTGATAAAAAGAGGGGTTGTCTGAAAAACCTTTATGGGCCTCTAACACACCCTTCTGTTCCTTCTTTTTCATTTCCAGGGCCTCCCTTGTCAGTATTAGCACACAATCAACAGCAGGTCATTCTCCAGGTAATGACACTGAGATAGAAACTTCTGTATATTAAGGTTTTTTTGATTCTTCAAGCTCAGCAACTTGCATGAGCTAAAAAAAAGAAGTAAATACTTCCAAGAAGACATGAAGCCATCCAATGCATGAGAGGATGACTACTCGTTATTCTTTGTTCCATCCAAACAGCTCTCCTCCATGCATACAATCCATGTAGCACGTTTTGAATGTATTATAACAGGACAAAGCAGCACAGATGTAAGAACAACTGTTTAAAGATGTCCTTATCCCTATATTCAATCTGTCAGAGGCATCCACACCCCTTCTTTCTTGCAGGGTTGTACCCTAAAGGGAGGCTGGACAGTGGAACATCATTAAAGTTAATAATTAAGTTAATCATCAGTACTTCTAAGGGAAATTGAAATAACTGGTTTTAACTTGATCATTTATTCAATTATTTTTTAGCATAAAATATCACAGTGTTTAAGAAAAGTAGTCAAGAGACCAAAGTAAAAAGATGTTTCAGGAGTTAAGAATTTCTGCCAAGGAGTAAGGCAGGCAGAGTTTTCCTCAGACATACACAGACAAATGTAAAGCATTTATGATAGGACAGATGTACAAGGCACAGATGACAATACAGAGCTCTCTGAGCCAGGTGAGTGTTGTGATCTTACATCACTGCCACCTGGCACAGCAGCCAAGCCATGCTTCCCACTATCCCAGGGGAGCAGGGAAGGAGGCCAGGCTGTCCAACTCACCCCAGGGACTCTTCCCCCCACTGCCATCCCCACAGGCACCATCTGCTGTCCCCAGCCACGGCCAGCGTGGCAGGGCATCACCTGGCAGTGAGTAATCCATGCTGCACTTCCCCAAACAGTTCCAGCCTAGACTGACACCAGCCAGGAAAGGTGCATGACCTCTCCTGGCCTCCAGCAGCTTGTTCCCACCCATACCCTTCCCACTCCTGTAGCACAGCATAAACAGAACCATCAAGGTTCAGCTGTTCCCTGGATGTGATGAGGAAGCCAGTCTGAACTCACTACACCAGCAAAAAGAAACAAAACCCCCACACCCCCCACAAAAACATCCCCTAATCCAGCTTCATTCTCAAACACCCAGGAGGAGAGAAAGGGGCACCTGGGATGACTCTGGGTGGCAGTGCCAGCTGAAAGCACCGTGTTCATGTCAGTTCCTTCAGGCTGCTTTTATAAATACTCAGAGAAGAGGCAGAGGCTGTGCAGGACACAGAGCAGGAGGTGCCTCATGTCTCCTGGAGCTGCAGGGCAGCTTGGGACACAGCCCAGCCAACTCCATACCAATGTCTGGACAGGGAGACTCTCCTTGCCCACAGGGTTTCTGAAGGCCTGGGTAACATATCTGGCACTAATTCAAAAAACTGGCATTTCAATGGCATTAAAAAACCCTGTAGGAGAGATAAAGCAGTTGACAAAGGAAAAACTAAGCAGACATATGTAAGAATACTAGGAATGGACTTACAGTCCTTTTAAGGATGTACTGCAGAACAAGATTCATCACAGATTCATCACAGCTCTAAATATTTTGGATTTGTTTAAGAAACACAGTCTTAGTGGCTTCTTTCACAGAGCTAAGAAGAATGTGTGCCTACTTGATCTGGGAGGCACTATCCCCACAGGGAGCTCTGGCCCATGACAGCAATACCCACCTTGCTGACCTGAGCCAAGAGAAGAACACACTCTTGCAGCAGGTGATAAACAGGTGGAGGAGAAAGGAAAAGGAGAAGAAATGCAGTTTACTTTTAATCTAGTAGTTCAAGCTCAGGAGCTGCACTCACAACTCAAGAATCCCCAGCAGTGCCCTGCAGCAAACACACTCTGCCAGCATCACTGTCAAATCCAGCCCTGAAGTGCCAGGAGACAGGAAGCTCCAGGGTAACATCCAAGCAAACTCTGGATGCCAGAGAGGTTTTATAGGCACAGCCATCCTCATCCATTTGTACTCCTTAAACCCACAGCCAGCTGGAACCAGCTTCACCAGGCCCCACAGCAACTCTTGATTGTTGCACATCACATCCCCTAAGTCCCACAGGCCACCACTGCCCGACAGTCTCTGCCAAAGGTACCATGAGTTGTAGAAAAGGTAATAAAGTTTAGTTTAAGTATGCATCAGTTCCCTCCCCTAAGAAATGAGTCACCTTGGACTCAACATTAATCCTGTTCTAGGCTGCTGTGGTAGAAAACATTGATGTCATTGTAGAAACCATTTGTAATTCCTCTTTGTAATTTAAACTGGCATTTGGAGGAAGGCAGGTTATCAAGCCACACTTACTCCAGGTTCTGCTAGGATTTTAATAAAATTTAACCACATAAATCAGTTTAAAATCTCATCTTTCTGAGAAAGAATCACCCAACAGATACACTCACTCTGAAAAAAGCAAGTCAATAAAGAAAGCAACATTCAAGTACATTTGCTGGCAGAGTTTGAATGGGGGAATACCACTAATCCTTGTGATTTGGAAGGAATACCCTCTACCAAGGAAACTATTCATGCTGAAAGGCAAGAGCTGCACTCATCACGTTTCGTCCAGCCTGGATTTGCAAGGAACAGAAGCCTTGATGACATGTTTACTTACTGAGGTGGGCAAAGCATTAATGGATGACTCCAACAGAACAAAAAAAAAGAATACAAACACATACAAAAATACAAACACACACACCCCCCTTCTTAAATCTACTTTATACAAATCTCCACGTTTCAGATAAAAAGAACAGATGTGGATAAGAGTAGTCTGATGAATGTTTTTTAAATGAAACTTGACATTAAATTTAAAATCTAGTGAAAAGAACTTTGTACTGGAGTTGAGATGTGAAGAGGGAGTTCAATCAAATAGCTGTCCTAAAGTATCAGATATTTTCCTTGGTACCTTCTGACAGATAATATCTTCTAAGAGAAAATAAAATAACCACTCTGCCAAGAACTCCTCCTACTCCTGCTCCTTTAATCTTTATTTTTAACTTCAGGGTTAACTTTAAAAGTTAACTTTTTAACATCTCTCCTAAAAAACATGGATTCAAAGCAAATGGACCCTCCACAACCGACTGAGCTTAAACTTGGAGGTTTCAGTCTGAAGTTCCCAAATCCTAACAAGGCACCATCTGTCAGATGGAGCAGGGTAACACACAAACTCTGGGTCCATCAATGTTCACAAATTTACTTGGCATTTAACATGAACTTGTCCTATTTTACAATTTTGCTTGGCTAAGGACTGACAAGTGTTCAGCTCAGCTATAACTTCCCAAGAGCTCCAGCTGGCAAACAAACAGAACTCACTAAGTCACAGTGACCCACTTGATTTCAATGGCAAAAACAGATGCTTTGGGCAAAATGATTCAATTGACAATTAACCTGGTTTAAGTATGTACACTAAGATTACAAGCAGAAATTTAGCTTATTGCTCTAATGATTACTGGCTAAACTGGTGGACTTTTCCAGCACAGATAAACTACACAACAACCAGAGACAGGCACAAGAGAATCCATGCAACCATGCAAAATGGTATCTGTAATATGCAAAATGAAATTCTGAGATGAAGGACAGATAATTAACAGCTTTTTTTGCTGGTTCCTGTCCCCCCATCAGCCCTCTCCCCCAGGAGTATAGTAGATGTTTAAGTTAGAGAAAGAAATCCATTAAATCTTTCAGCAGGCAGCAGTAACAATCAGCACACAACTCCACCTGCATTCTGCTTTTCTCACCAAGATCCCTTCAGACCAAATCATTATTGCATTACAAAACTTCCATGAACATGGTTTTGGGTTTTATGTACAACTATATAATCACAAGCAACATTAAATACTTGCAAACCCACGTTCTTAAATATAAATACAACCCTTCCCACACAGGTTAAATCAGAAAGCATGAAATATTTTCAGTAACATTAGAAGAGTCAAAAAAATCAGTTTTAAAAAACCGAAGGGAAAAAACAGCCTAATATTTAATACAATTGTTATCAGAATGCAAGATAAATACCCTTGTGTAAGGCATAGGAACAACCTCCAACAACTGACCCTTGGGACTCAATAACTTAAAAAATACCACACAGAATTTCAGCTGCTTCATTTCAGAAGGAAAAAAGGTTGTAAGGAACTGGAGGTATCAGGAAATACTGTGACATCTCTTTCCAAATGGAAGTGTGCATGTCTAACTACTCACACAACACAAAAATAAACTAGAATATTTATTAGCTCAGAGAAATCAAACACAGCATACCCACAAAAACATTTACACCTGATCAAATATGTTAAACAAAGCAGCTCCACTAATTAGCTTTTTGATTACAACAACCATGAAGTGACTTTGTGAAACATTAAGGAACAGCATGAGACACACTAGTAGAGCCAGAGTTTCAAATGAAGTGTTTTACTCTAAAAATAGTTGCATATTTCAAGTGTTGAACCTGCTCGTATGCTGGGGCACACGATATCTGCTTCTGGGAAGCTACAGCACAGAAGTGAACTCACAAGGTCAATAACTGAAGAAAACCCTGCTCTCACATGGCTCTGTTCTTTAACAGCACTGCAAGAATTATCCAGCATTTCCTTAGGAAAGCACTAAAATACAAAACAAAATTGGTATTTGAACGTTTTTTGAAGCAGCTGACTACAAAAATACTCTCAGAAAGCCTGTAAACATTTACAACACAGTATGTGTATTAATACAACATTATTACTTTCAAGGTCAGTATTACACATGCAGTTTCTTGGAGCTACATATTTTGGTGTTATTTTTAACATCTGACAGAGCATCTTGTACTGTTGCAAGCTCTACACTGTTTACAAATACTCCCAAGCTGCAGCTGCTGACTCTACAGAGCATGTCTTGCCATAGCAAAAAGAAGAGTAATTTTAATTATCCAGTAATGGCATTTTTTACAGTACTATATGCACTCGTGTTCTGTAGATTGGCTTTGTAATTTTTCCACCTTTTGACAATTACTTGGAACAACAGGATTTGGTTACAAGAATATCCATTTCTACAAAAGGTCAAAAAAGTCCAAGTACACTTGAGAGACACGTCTAACCCTGTTCAGATTATGGATGAACTTCACAGCCTCTCTTAGCAGGTGCTATTTCAGGAACCTCTACATTTGGCTTACTTTTTTAAATGGAAATGCAGAGATAAAAAAAGCTGGTTTGAAATCAAATGCCAAGTTTCTGTTTTAATTCTTCATTCTCCCAAAATACTTAACCACCAGCACAAGAGCAGAAGGTAGCAGTAAACAACTTACCCACACAAGCATTTAGGAACAGCCAGTCAGTCTTTTTCATTCTATTTTTTATTTGCTTTAGTTTTTTGAAGTCAACTTCAAGCTCCTCCTTGCTGCCAACAGCTCCAGCCAATTCAATTCTTTGGAAGTCCATTTTCACATCAGATTCACGTTTGGTTGTTGGTGGAGATCTTCTTTGGCTATTACCACTACTACAGCTGCCTCTCCACCGAGCCCTGTCTTGCTCATTTATGATGGAAGAAGCCTCTTCTGTGTCTGCCAGTTCTATTGCTTCGATGTTGTTGGGTCTGGGGTGGTCACATACAACACATTTCCTGGCCTTGGCCCAGTTTTCATACGTACAAACAGAACAAGTCCAGTGCTGAGCCCTTGTGTTTAGTTTATTT
Organism: Promerops cafer; assembly: GCA_013398275.1. Taxonomy (NCBI): domain Eukaryota; kingdom Metazoa; phylum Chordata; class Aves; order Passeriformes; family Nectariniidae; genus Promerops; species Promerops cafer. The sequence continues at coordinate 518,286 of VZSE01004604.1, forward strand.
CTGTCATTGTACTCCTCACACGGATCCACGGAAAAAGGGACCGGTCTGGAGCCGGAGCCTGAGGACTGAGGAGACTCCGTGGGACTCCTGGTCCTGCGCTGAGACAAGCACTGGGTACACCTTATAGCTCTTGGCCAGTTCAAGTACGTGCACATGTGGCACGACCATTTATTTGCACTTTCCATACTGTAGGATGATTTAACCCTTGGTCTTGCACTGGAATCTGGGCATATCAAAGGACTGCTCCCTCCTTCAGTGCTCGTAGGATCCCAGTCCCTCCCGATATCGCTGGAACCACTTTTGAAAGGATCTTCTGTGATAATTGTTCCACTGGGTCTCTGGGCACGACACATGGTGCACTTGATTGCAGAAGGCCAATTCTCATATGTACAATACTCACAGGCCCATTTAATTCCACGCTCTGTCATCGTGCACTCCTTGAAATGAACTGCGGCGGGCAGAAAGCTGAGGAGTCAGAACACACCATCAGTACACAGTGCCAGCAAAGGAGCTGTTCAAAACAACAAATGAATGAGGTTTAACTCAGTGGATACGAAAATCAGGCTGGGCTAGCTGGCAGTCTTTTTTATTTGATATTATTACAACATCTAAGGGGAGTAAAACCACTATGGAAGGGTAAGACTTGACCTACCAGCATTTTACATGCAGAATTTGGGATTTACTAATGCAAAAATGAGAAAAAACCTCAGTCCTGCATTTCTGAAACTCTTCAAATTTGCACAGAGACTTCCAAACAAATTCAGAATACGCATTAAGCACTGAGAATACTGGAGAAGAGACCAGTACAGCTACAGAAACAAGTTATAAATATTAAATTATTAAAATAAAACTTAATATGAATACAGCAGTACAAGAAAAGGAACACAAAGTCTAGGTCCTGTAATAGACCTTACAGGATTTGGAAGGAAGGAGTGTATCAGGTGGGCAGTTACACAGTGAGTAAGCAGTTCTTTCAGAAATGGAGGGTGTTGGAATTTACATGAAATACTTGTAATTTGAAAATTCTAGAAATGCGCTTAACCAAGACTAGGTCTTGACTGGACATCATCCATATCAGTAGTGTTACAAAATTAAAATGCCACCTGAAAGCAAGCACAAGCTCTGTGTATTGGCAGGTGAAGACAGTATTTTCATGAGACAAATTCAGATTTCAACCCAATTCCAACTCACTTTTTCTCTAATGAAGAGGGGATTCTGTCTTCATGCTGGCTCAGACCTTTTCTTCTGATTGCCAAATATGAAGGATGAGACTAAGCAGATAACTATTCCTGTAAACAAAATGAAAACAGACTCATTATAGGTTTCCTACCGGACCTGAGTAACCAGAAAGTTAATTATTAAATGCCACACCTATTCTAATCCCAATTTACTTGGTTAAACCCAGTCATGACCTGCTGAGGCCACGAGAGACTAGTTAAAATAAACCAATATTTATAAAAAAACCAGTGGCCACACAAGTGGTCGATCTGCTGAAGTAAAAGAAGTAGATCCAAGCAACAAGTTCACACCAAAACATCCATGAACGCTCTCTCTGCAATCTGAAGCTTTGGATGGGGAAGGCAGAAAAAGCTTTGTGTAGAGAGCATAATAGAGGGAAAGGGTGAGGCAGGTAGATAAGGACAAATCAACAAATGTACACAGCATTTCCTCCCTTACCCCAGAATAGTTACCCAGAGTGTAAAACTCAACAAAGTGCTGGTTTTAAGAATGCAAAACTGATTAAATATAAACTTGTAACACCACTTGACTGACATGTTTTATTTATCATATTGTAACTCTCTCAGCTAACAAAACCACCCAGAGCCTAGAACTAAAACTCACAAGCTGCACAACACGATTAAATTCAAAACTAGACACATCAAACCAAAAATTAGTTAATACCTGTTCCCCAACCAGCCAGTGTTTTACGAGTTCGTACATTCTTCACTGAAATACCTTCTCACACACCTTGATCTATCAAGGCATAGCTCAAACTTTAAATTTGTCAGCCTTATTCCTACTATCTCCTCCTGAGGACTCCAGCACAGAACAGGGGTTTTTTCCAAGAGCTCAAGTGATCTATTCAGCAGATCAGGTGGCTGCATGAATGAGGGGCTATCGCATGGCCGGGACAGAGGAGAGGGCAGCACTATCCTCTTCCATAGCAATCCATATTTATGGTGCATGAAAGCAGAGGAGCAATCAGGAACACAGAAAGCTCTCTCATAAAGCTCAGGTTCCACAGTACTGGTTTGAACAGCCAGCAGAGCACTCCACTCCCACCTCTACGTTATAAAACTGTGTCAGACTGAGGCATGTGCTGAAAAGGCAATCAGATTTCCTGCTGTTTCCCCTCCACCATTCCTGACAGATGTCCTTGCCCATTTATAATGGGGAAAAAAGGAGCTGGATCATACCAGGTGCCCCATATCTGTGACAAAGTAAGTGAAAAATGCATACATATATACAGAAGAATACAAAGTTAATTTGATTTTACTAAAGGTGACTTTTCAAAGAAGACTTTTTGGGAATTTTAAGGAAAAAAAGGTTTCTCTACTTTGCCAAAACACCTCCTATATGAGTACACTAGACACAAGGTTTATCTACTCCATTTCGTCAAAGCTTTTCCCCCCAGTTCCCAAAATAAGGTTTTTAATTACTTTCTTAATAAGCTTCTCCTCTCTAGAAACAGTAGTTTTTTTAGGAATTAATGTTTTGCAGTTACAAACACAGGAGAGTTGAACAGGGTTTTCAGAACAGAGAAGGCAGGAGCACACTACTCATGCACCTGCCCACTGCCACCAACACACTGTACCACCAAGGACCACCAAAAGTAGCTATCCCAATACTCCAGTGCTTGAGAATAATTCCTACTGGAGCAGAAGTTGGTATGGTTGGAGTAGGTGATGCTTCCCATCAAATCCATAAACAGTGTGCGATGGGTATCTGTAACTGTAAATGGTTTCTTCCCTGCCCTAGTTTATAAGGCCTTAAACAAAGCAGTTCCCACTGCAGACAAATCCCAACCCACATTTGGGATGGGGCATGAAAACAAAGCATCATCTGTTTTAGTGATATTAAGACTGGGAAAGGAGATTGCAGCTCAAGTTGGAAAGCAGCTGGCTGCAAAAACAATCTAAACAAGTACTGAGATACTACTTAGGAAACAAAATAGCTCAGGACATCCCACGTTACAGGAAAGCTTTCATAGTTATCACAAGATCAGCTTTTTAGCTGCAATTATCTTCTGTGTCCCTTAAAAAGCAGATGCTCTCAGACATAATTCTTAGAGAGGCTGAGTATTTGCAGCTTTGAAAGCCCCTGAGATATGAGCTCACCACCTCCTAACACAAGGCCTCAGGTTATTATGAAGTAAAGAATATAAAAAGGCTCAATAGAGCAACGCAATTTCTCTTCCTTGACAGCTCTGCCAAAACCAAGTACAGTGAGGAAATTCAGCACTGGGGTTTTTTTACTGTTTTACTGTTTTTTACTTGATCTGACCTCCAATTCTACCCACCATGGTAGCTACCCACGAATGGGTCTGGTGGGAGCAGAACTGGAGGTCAGAGACACCAGACCCATCCAACTTTGTTTACATCAGGAACTGCAGTGACAGGACAAGGGGAAATGGCTTCACATTGAAAGGGAGTAGATTTAGATTAGGTATCAGGAAGAAATTGTTCCCTGTGAGGGAGGGCAGGCCCTGGCACAGGGTGCCCAGAGAAGCTGTGGCTGCCCCTGGGTCCCTGGAAGTGGCCAAGGGGCTTGGAGCAACAGGGATAGTGGAAGGTGTCCCTGCCCATGGCAGAGGACTGGAATAAGATGAGCTTTAAGGTCCCTTCCAACCCAGACCATTCTGTGATTCTATGAATTGCTGAGGATACAGCATCACCATCCAGCCACAGCAGTTTGAAGTTTATTACATCTTTTCCCAATTACTTATTTGACTCTGTTTTTAAGTTAATTTGTTATTTTAGATTCCTCAGAGGAGAAGCTGAATCATGGAGTGCCTCCTCTGACAGAGAAATAGCAACACAGTGACTGTGAAGTGCAGGTGCATGCCTTTATGTCTAAAAAGCATGAGCAGACAAGAAATTAAAACCCACAAAACTTCAAACAAATTCCAGTTGATCAGTGTAGACAGCATGCCGAGTATCTTCTGGACACACTTGTAGAATAACTCAATACACTGAGGAGAAATACTAAGTTCTGATAAATAAGGAACAAAAAAAAAAATCAAAACCTTATCAGATCACCCTTTTACTACATAAAGTCAGTTGTAAAAGGTGACCTAGACTAACCAGAAATTTGTCTTTTGCTTTGCTTCAATTTTTAAGAACATTCTTCTTTTTAGGTGCACAGGAAAACACAGGCTAACAGAAATTGGGAAGAAACAATGAAGTTCTCAAATACCACTTTTATGACAGGATATATTACACTCCCCTCAATTTAATTATTTGCTGTGTCCAGAAGTTGTTTTTCCTTTGGCTCAGACAAGGAACAAAATGGAGCTCCACTTCATTAAACGATCAAGCCCTCCCTGTAAACAGGCCAGATGCTGATTTAGACCAGTCTACACTCTGGATCTTTTGCTGGGATGGTGCTGGCATCTGTGCTGGCTGAAGCCTTACAGAATTACACCGATCAGATCAGTGTTCCCACCTCATTCATGAATTCACCAAATTCATTTTGTTCATGTCTACGGATTTTCAAATAAAACTGCTTCTGTGTTTACAGGAGAAAAGGGAGTTCAAGGTGCCAGCTTCAGCCTTCAGCAAGACTTGCAAGGCAAATCAAGAACCACCCTCCGTCCCCCCATGCAGCTGCCTCTCATAGGCTGCTCCAGAAAGAAAGGCAGGCTGGTTTCTTTGTTTTAAAAACACTAAAGCAACTTTTCAGATCAACGCAATAAGCAGAAGTATCTTTTTCTGAAAGAAAGGGATCTCTATAACCAAATGCAGAATCTATTGATTCAGCACTTCAGAGTATAGAAGTAGAACCTTTCACAAATCCTAGCCTAATTTTCCAAGGTGGACATTTACTGACTTTCTTCTCTTACCTTACCAAACTCTACCTTCAGCTATTTGCTCTTCTTTCTCAATAATTCGATATAAGCCTCCACAGATCAGTATATTAAAAGCAGAAAGCTTGAACTTGGGCTTCTGTAGTTTGATGGGAACTAACAATAAGCCCCATTGTCATCTCCACAAATTAATTTTAATAAAATTAAGAACCCTGACCTCCTCAATGGAACGAACAGATCAAATCAGCACTGAATCTGGAAGCTTTGCAGTAGTATCTATGTATTATAATAAAGAATGGAAAGATTATTGTGAAGCCACAAACACAGAAGCATTTTTCTGCATTAGCCTGAACGCACTGAAGCAAGGAATTTAATAAACAAGCATAGTTTGCTTTGGTTGTTAGGACAGTTCTTTAAAAAAGCAACGATTCAGTCCCAAACAGCAAAAAGGAGAAAACACTGTCATCTCAGCAAAAGAGCACTGGAATAATTTTCCACAAGCTGAGGGGTTTTACTTAGGAAATGTTGATTTCCTTAAAGAACACCAGCTGGCTGTTTGCAGCGCTGACAGCAGGAACTGGACCCAGACTGCAGCAGCCACAGAACGCAGAAACCCTTCTCACCAAACAGACACAAGCAGGATTGGGAGGCTTCTGCCAAACTGCATCATCCTCCCATCCTCATGGCAGCACTCTGCTCCAAGACACACAGGGATCACCTCTGGCTCTCCTGAGGAGTGCAGCTGTTCCTCTGCTCCCTCCAACACCGGCAGCAGGGACAAGGCTGCTGTCTCAAGAGAAGCATCATCCAGTTAACACTGGCACAAATCTGAATTCCACTAAAGACCCAATCACTCCCATGCACATCACAACACAATCTATAAACTACAGCATTAATGGTGCATGACAAAAAAATCCTGTAAATAGTTACTCAGTTCCAACTAAAATATTTTCAATCTAGTATGTTAAGTGACTTCAAACATTTTCTTCAGTTTTGATAGTCCAGATCACCAAAAATACTCCTTACTGCACATTTTTAGGTATGACCTGCCTCACTACCCAAAACTTTTCGTCTTATATGTGGGGAATGAGTTAAAATCCAGGAGACTTCAGCTCTCACAAAGAAGCACAGTGCAAGAAACACAGTTTTCTTAACCAAAAAAAGCAAGAAAGTAAGAATTAACTTCTAAACACATTCAGAAGTCTGTTTATTGGGTGAATTCAGACGGGTTTCATTTACATAAAATTAATAAAAAATTGTTTTCATTCTGCTTTATGGATTCATATCTCATTTCAAAGCATCTTAAATCTACTTTATTAGGTATTTATGGTATTCAGAAAAATTACGCTGATTTTGCTTCAGCTTTCTTTTCAATATTCTATTCACACTTCCAACCCAACTGCTGAGTTTTCATAAGCAAAAGAATTTATATGCAGCTCTAATGCAAGAGGATGTCCAATTTTGCTAATGCTCCATGCACTAAGGAGGAAAACATCTGGGAAGTTTCTGATCTTTGGAGACATCTGAAATACAAGACTGACAATGAACTTTATGATTGGGTCTACAACTTTATGTAAATGGATGCTTCTGCAAAAGCTGGAAACTCATTACAGAATTAACAGATATTTGAGAATAGCAAACATTTTCTGCTGTCTTTTTTTTATTTTAATGTTTATCTCTTGAAGCATTTCTGTGCTCTTAGCCACTACAGTTAACCCTCTTGTGTAACTTGCACGGTGCAAGTTTGCATTTTATTCATTACTCATCTCAAATGGGTCAAACTCCATCTAGCTCCATTAAATTTGTGACTAAAAGCTAGAAAATCTTAACTAGTGAAAACAAAACCCAGTAGCAGCAGCTTGCAGTTCAGTTCTCTTTCTTTGTCAGGGTTGCTTTTTTGTTTTGTTTTAAGCTCAATTGAAAGTGAACGACTGTCCAGATGAGATGTTACTACACATTAGGATGGACTAAATACGGCCAACTGCTTAGAAACCAACACCATTTGGGCAAACAGGGGTAAGCAGTTTAACAGTTACATAATGCACAACATCTCCCACACAATACTAATCAAAACCCAAGCAACATGACTTAAAATAATGAGCTATGATAGAACATTTGCATAAATACAGCCAGCAGTGTTTAATGAATTTGACCATGAACAGCAACAGATGAATATTGACTTAAGATCTACAGTAAAAAACATACACAATAAAACAACAGAACTGTTAAAACTCCATTTTTAAAAAGACATTAGCCTTGGACAAAGTACAGAAGTTGAACAAGATGTTTCTTTGTAAAAAGTGAGGTCAAATACAAAAACAGTTTATCTGTGTTTAGACTGTGCCTCAAACAGCAGACCCATTTTTGTTTAGCTCTCAGCCATCCTCACACACAAGGAGGAAAACCAGATGTCACGCTCTGACTGAAAACACACTGCGGAGTCAGACATCAAAACTCTGAAACACTTAAACCTGTCCAACAGCAGGAACATTACACCAAGACTTGCACATTTTCTAGTAATTATCCCCTGGACCTCCTCAATACTGGCTGACCATAAATTAGAGCAGGGCTACACACGCAGTCACCATTTAGAGGAGGAAAACCACCTGCCTCCAAATGAAACATGGAAACACACACTGAGCATCCACTGTTGGGTAGTTTGCTCCTAATTAATGACAAGCCACATTCAGATACAGCCAAGGACAGTCTTTGGTACAAGCATTTGCAATTGGAATACACTCACAGTTCAAGTGAGCCAAACAAACTAGACTCATTTTATCCAGTTCTTCCTAAGATGCTGGCAAGGCAGCAAAGTATCAAAAAGAGGGGAAAAAGAAAAAATAGTAGCAAAAATGCTATTATCACAGCACACAAAGTCCACTAGTGTGGATGCTGCTTCTTAACACAGTGCAAAGAACCAATGTCAAACATCACAGGGAAAACAAATCCAAACTCCTTCTAGAGACAGAGTGATAGCAGTTGGTCTCTGAGTTAATCCCTGCAGGGTACTCTGCACTCCTGGAAAGTTTCAGAGTAACAGCTCTAAAACAGTAATAACAGGTTCTGGGGTGGGAGTAAGTTTCTACTAAAGGCAACACTGAACAACCTTTAAATAAACCCTTTAAAAGCCATGAGGTGACACTTTTTATCCCTGCCAAGCTAAACACTGATGGGGAGGTCAAGAATAAAACCTAAATAGTCCAGTAGCCCATCTCAGCCTTTCAGCAAGACAAAAATGAGCTTCTCAGCAGGCACCCATTAAGGGGAAGCCTTTGCAGGTAAAACCTAAAGCCACTGGCCCAGCTGTCAGACAGTGTTAATGACAAGCAGAAGTCCAGGACAGAACACCCCGGACTTACCAGGGCAGCGAGAACCAGTAAAAGCCAAAAGTAGATCATCAACACTTCTTGAACCCAAGACCTGTAGATTGAGGCTGTTCCAGGGGAATACTGAAATAACAGCAAGGAATAAATATGCCAGCTGTCTCTACAGATCCCTGCTTAGATACTGGGAAGATGATTGGAGACTCAAGGAACACTTTCAAGCCCATTAGCCTGAGAGAGGCACAAGTCAAGCTCTCACAGTGCACTTACGGTCCCAACAACCATGAAAAACAAGATTCTCTCATAAACCAACAATCATAAAGCAAACTTCCTATTTTTTGCTGGAATTATGCACATTTATGAGATTTATGACAGATGTTTTTCTTCCCAGCTAATCAACTGACTGCACCAAGAACCACAGAGTTTTTTAATGGGTGGACCTATAAAAGTATGTGTAAATTCAAAGTCACTAAGATTACTGATGAAAATAGTTCTGATACACTAAAAAAAACCAAAACCACTAAACAAACAAAAAACAGATCACTCAAGTTTATTTTTCCTTCCAGAGTCACAGAAATCATGGTCCTGACAGTTTTCTTTAGCTCAGGAACCCCAACTCCTGAATATCTAGAAGCTACCAAGAAAACCAACATACCTTACCCAAGTTTCTTAATGCCCACAAACTCCTCAGTTACCCCAACCTTCTCTGTTTTATTAGAAACAGCTTCTCAAGACCAGATGCTAAATCAAACTGAAGTCAAAGAACCACAGGGAGGATTTTGAAACCTAACATTTGATTACAGAAGTAATGGCAAACATAACCCAAATAAAACAGCACCATGTCTTGGCTTCTGGCACAGTGGGGAGGGAGGGGAAGAGGAGAAGACTGCAGCCTCCTTGCTCTCAAGTCACAGTTCCAGACACAAGTGCCATTTACACAGCCCTATTTACACGTGCCAAAGCAGACACAAGTCCATCCTTCCAGCCCCCCCATTCCCTGGACAGCAGGTTACATGTCTGCTTTTCACTCTGTACCTAGTTCTCAGTACTTCAGGTATTTTCAGCTCAGTTCTGAATTTAAAAGACCATCTTATATCCTGTGTCTTCTCCAGTATTTTTCTTAGAAGTAATAAGAAAACCTTAATTTAAAATTTGCAAGCCATTCTCAGCAAAAAAACCTTAATTTAAAATTTGCAAGCCATTCTCAGCTTACTAGACCATAATAAAAAATAAACAAACAGGCAAACAAACAAAAAAACCAACCAACCAAAAAAAAAACAACAACAACAAACCACGCAGTAGTATCCTTCTCTTAAGAACAAGCAGAACAGATTACATCAAGACAAACCCAAATAACCAAAAGGAAAAATGCCAACTTAATTATATCTCCTGTACAGTAGAAAATGCACAAGGGCTGCAAATTTGGCTGCTTCCTAGGCAAGATACCCTGCACATACCAGTCACTAACAATCTTTCCACTGTATTTCCTCCCCATGTTCCTTGTAAAAAATCTACTATTCCTTCTGCTTTCTTGAACCAGGGACTCCATATCAGTTCCCTCTTCAAACATCACTGCCCTCATTCCCTGCTCCACTCCCTCCACACCTCTCCTCTCCCTGGTCTTCACCAAAGTGAGTTTCTGCATAAATGGGACAGGAAAAAAAGTTGTTTTAAAAAATGCCAGGTGGACAGAACTCCAGTTTGAGTACAGAGCTCCTGAACACCTGCCTATGCCACGAAAGAAGGAAACACAAAATCATAAATATTATTATAGATGAACACACTCTCAGAATTGTTGTTGAAGTATGACAGTTCTTCTTTTAAAGCATGTTAACTGGTAGACCCCAAAGAGGCAATTTTTAATCTTGCCCACATCAAGAAAGTCCCAAAAGAATTAACTACACAGAGCAGCTGTGCTCCAGCCACTGATGATGCAGAAATGAGCACAGTCACAATCCTGTGCAAGCTGAAGCAATGACAGCTATGCAAGAAATGCTATGAAAAGTACCAGCAAAGTGTCTGGATCCCAAATGTTTGAAATCTTAATTTGAAGACAGACGTTTTAAGGTGTAACAAATTCCATTCAACTGACATGACAAAGTTACAATTATCTATGTTACTAAACTGATTTTACCAAGCTATGCCATCTGACAAGGGAAATGGCAAACTCTTCATCAGCTATGTTGAAAAAAATTCTCTTTTCAACTTTGCCTTGTTTCCCTCCTCATACATAGTACTATTTTAAAAAAATAAAAAATTAAGAACTCTGTTACAGCTAAGCCAGCCATTTTCAGCTGCCAAACTAAAGTTTAGTTCCATTTTAGTACCAGGAGACTGTGGATCATAATTCATCTAGTTAAACTGAGGATTACTTGTTGACATCAATTTTGAACAGCCCAAAATAACCTAGTCTTCAAATTTTGGGGGGAGGAAAGGGCATGAGATTATTAAGAGAACTGGCAGTAGCAGTTTAAATGCTTTGCTGTGATTAGCAGAGAGCACATCACGACAAAGAATGTATTGATCTGAAGTTGTGCTAGAACTGATATGGCAAAGAGAAGCTGGAAAGAGAAACATTAACACCCAATTTAATACCACGTGAAGGAACCAGTAAATCTCACTTTAAAGTGCCTGAGAGAACATTTGATTATTTGATTGACTGTATTAAAAATAACCTCCCATTCAATCAGTAAAGTATTTCCTACTTACACTTCTGACTTATTTACAGATCCTTCTTGCAAAGGGCACCAAAGATGGGTGGGAATTCCTGTCCCTGAGGAATTTACAGGTCAAACAACATACAGTGAGAACAGCCACAAGCAGAGCTAAAAATGTCCCCTTGACCCATTCTGAGCTGGAATTAGTCTCCAATTAAAGTCACGCTTCTGTGATGAACCCCGTTGATGCTTTTGTTCCACTCAGCATTCCAATTACATTAATATTTGTAATTATACTTCTGAGAAAATGCTAATAGACACAACTCCACAAGAACAGATCACAGCCTCGCTGGTGTCACCCCCACCTGCCTGCCCTTGCTTAAGCAGCAGAAGGAAAGTAAAGGTAGCAATTTCTTTTTCCTTCAAGAGAACTACACCACATAATTAGAGTTTCACAAATCCCACGAAATGTAACACATCCAAAGGCTTTATTCTCTTTGAATGTGACAGACTTAAACCAGAGGTGATCCTTCACACACGACATTCCAGCCTCCACATGCTGAGACACCAGCTCAGCTTGGCCTTTGGAAGGAGGCCAGCAAAAGAGTTCCAGAACACCTCCAGCTGCTCACCTGCCTCCCTCTCTCTGAGTAACTACTGAAAAAGGGGGAAAAAATAAATAAGCCTCACAAATCTCTTCTGTGAGATCGATAAGCAGATGGAAAAACAAAATTAATTACAACAGATCTCTCCTGAACTAGTGTTAAAAGGTTCTGTTCACACCAGAGCAAGCTCTAAGAAGAGAAAGAGGGACACAGAAGACATCTCACCTTTCAATTTTTGCACCAACAAACGCATCAAAGCACTAAACTCACATGCCAGCTCCACCACTTGTGACACCGCAGGCAGCTGGTGAGCAGAGACTGTTCAAGCACAGCACAAAGCCCGTCAAACAACGTTTGTTTACTACATCAACCCCCAAGAATTCCAGAAAAAGTTGTCATTATTGCCATCGCTGAAAGTCACCGTGGCAGCAGAAAGTTCTCAGCAGCCGGGCTGTGCCAGCCGTGTAGGACACCCGGATCCATCTCCATCATTTCTCCCACCCGCTGCTCCCAAGGGAGCGGTGACTGCTGTGGGGACAGGCTGATTCTGTCACTCCCAAGGCAGGACTCACAGACACATCCAAAGGACTCACAGACACATCCATGACCGCCGCAGACAAGTTTATCTTATCCTGCCAGGAAGCTGCTGCAGTCTGGGACCATGAAGGCAGACAGGGAGGCGCTGGCAGCGCGGATTACCAAGGTCTGCCTCGCTCCTTAATCCAACTTTCCTCATATTTGTTTGGACTTCGGTTCCCAAAGACCAGCTCGATCCTGAAATACTGCTCACACTGTACTTTACTTCTGATAAAGCATCGACAATAAGTGATCACAGAATCACAGAATGAATCACAGTGGTTTGGGCTGGAAGGGACCTTAAAGATCATCTTGTTCCAAGCCCCTGCCATGGGCAGGGACACCTTCCACTATCCCAGGTTCTCCAAGCCCCATCCTACCTGGCCTTGGACACTTCCAAGCCCTTCATGGAAGTTCTGCTACCCAAAATCCGCAGACACAACCCATCACTCCCATCACCTACTCCACCACCGCGTGCAGATCCACACAGGCACATCCGACCACGAACAAAATCAAACCACGAGGGTGGGAAGAAGTGGGAGGGAAAAGGCACAGGCATGATCTCACCCAGGCACACTAGGCACCACAGCCCGGGGTCCGGAGCAGCAGCCACGGGAGAAAATCCGAGTTTCCTGCCTTTGTACCGAGGCTGTGCCAGCCTGCCTTCCCTCAGCAAACCGTTCCAGGCGGGACACCGATCGCAGCGGGATCCGGGGCCGCGACGGAGGCGCCTCCTCACAGCCCCCCCGACCCCGCAGCGGGTCCCCGGTCGGCTCCGGCTCAGCTCGCCCCCGTTCCCCCCGCGCCCCCTCGTCCTGCGGCGCTGCCCGAGGAGGGCAGTGAGAGCACACGGGCTTTACCTCTCCGCCGGGATCCGTCCCTCAGTCCCTCAGGAACACGCTCGGAGCACTGGGAGCCGCCTGCGCCCCGCGCCGCCCCCCCCCCCTCCCGCGCTCCCCCCCCGCTCACGACATGGTCTCTCCCGAGGCGCCGCGGCTGCCGCGGCCGCGGGCGCNGGCTCTTTGCGCAGAGCGGTGATGTCATCGCTGCCGCGGGGTGCCGCGCGCAGGGCGGGCGCCAGGGGGCGCCGCCCGTCCCGGCCCCTCAGGGCGGGTCCCGCGGGACCCTCGGTGGCCGTTCCGTGCTGCCCCTTCCCGGCCCTGCCTGCTCCCCTGCCCGCTCCCCTTCCCG
>VZSE01004604.1:531704-576244 GCA_013398275.1 Promerops cafer
CGCTCGTCCCCCCGGGCGCCTCGGCCCTCCGCGGCCTTCCCCGGGCCAAACATGCTCCTGGGTCGCTGGCGGTAACGCGCAGAGCGTTATGGAGTGGAGACGGGAGCATCCTCCCCGTTGCTCCTATACACCGTGGTAACGGGGTATATGGATATCGGAGTTTCCTGTGGGAATAATCCCTCAAAAAACCTTCTTGTGATGGCACGTGGCCAGGCAGCAGCCATGGAGGACACTGCTTTATGGCAGCTGATCACAGAATACTGAGGTTGGAAAAGCCCTCTCAGACCATAGAGTCCTGTGCCTGATCCCCACCTTGTCCCCAGCCCAGAGCACCGAGTGCCACATCCAGGCCTTCCTTGGACACCTCCAGGCATGGGGACTCCAAACCTCCCTGGGCAGCCCCTTCCAATGTCTAATCACCCCTTCTGGGAAGAAATTCCTCCTTATGGCCAACCTGAACTTCCACTGGCTGCAGCTTAAGACTCTGTCCTCTATTTCTTACCAGTGCTCAGGAAATACTTTGCTATTGAACAACTGAAGGAATTAATGGGAATCCAGGTGCCACAGTCAGGTTGATGTGGTGGTCTTGGGTCATAGGTCAGACTCAGTCTCAGAGGTTTTTTTCGATCTAAATTGATTCTGTGAAATAAACATTTCCTCCACATGTTGATTGCAGCCGAGACTGACTCGAGACACTGAATGTGGGAGATTGGAGTTCAGGATGTCACCCTGCCCAAAAGGACTCATCCAGGCAGCAGCCCTGCAGTGCAAAGCCCATTTCTCTTCTGAGAAGGAAAGACCAGCAACAGCAGCACTGCCAGCCCTTGGGTTCAGTCCTTGTGCTGGCTATGCAATATTTTTTTGCTTCCACTCAAAAATTGCGAGACTCCATCTTCCTTAAGCAGCCCTTGTAGGCTCACTGACAGAAAAGGTGTATTTCTCCACATCCTTGCTTTTCCCTCATGGGTTTTACATAATTTGATACTTGATTTTTTTCCTCCCCACTGCAGTTACTACTTTTTATTTCAGGCTTTCTCAGATGTTTTAGCACTTTATTATTTCTATGGTTTCATTCCCCATTCCCAGACTCTGTTAGACAATGCCTCAGGCTTGGTATTGCATTGGGAAACTCATCCTGGACCAGCTGGATCCATCCCTTCTGCCTCAGTCAGCATAAAAGAAAAGCACCTGAGATGTTCCAGCAGAGCAGTGCTAGAGAAAATCCCTTTGTCCAGCAAGCAAACAACCAGGACTGGAGTCAGGACAAGTAAAATGTAATTACTTATGGAGACTGAAATAGAAATTTGTCTTCATTTGCAATTAAATTAGTTCCCTACAAACATCGAGAACTGTTGCAGGGGGAGGGTAATGTGATTTCTCTCTCCCAGACTAATTATTTACTAAATTCTCTTTCTGACTCCACTGAACAAGTTGATGCATTTCTCAAAACACAGCTGTAGAAAAAAGGGGGACAATTTTTTTTCTTTTTTTATTTTTTTTTGCAAGACTTGGATAAGTCATGTAAAATAAATATTCCTTATCTTAAGAAATTTTGCCATCTCTGCACTTAGAAATCATCCAGAAAATGAAAATTTATCCCTTGCTCTTGGCATCTAGGCAAGATGATGGAAGAGCTATTGGGGTAAATTCTAAATGCTGCCCCAAATGTGCAAGAATGGAAATTTCCAGAAATAATTGTTGTAGATTAGACTGCATAAAAAGATATGAAAATACAAGGAATATCTTAGAACCAACCCTCGTAGAGGGGCTTGGGTTGGAAAAATGTTATGACCAACTGAAAAGAAAATAATTCAAAGGAATTCTAGGATTCTAAGAGATTTTCATCTCTGCACAGTTGGTCTGTAGAACAGAAGCGTTCTGAGCAGTGAAAAAGGTCCCTGGATAGTATTTGAAGGAGAACATGTGGTCAAATTGAATTTGAAAATATTTACCAGAGCAAAAGCAAATCCTGGGCTGCATCTCCCAATTACCTGACATTTTTGATGTTGGTGACTTTATTGCTAAGGCCATGTCTTTGGCTTTAGCCCAGAAAGCTGCTGGTGTCTCCTTCCAGGTTTACCTTGTGGGAGTTTGCCATTTGTTCTAGACTTAAACAATAAAATACAAGAGGAATGACCTTTCAGCAGTTTAGAACATTGATATTTACACATATAATTTATCCAAGAAGAGCTTTCAGACTTCTAATTTGGAGGCAAATCAAAATCTACATGACTTGATCATCCAATCCTCAATAGATTTGGTATTTGATCATCTTTTCTTTTTTTAAATGTCAGAAAGATAGTTCTATTTTTGTTAGAGGTAGCAGAAGTTGTAAGCGAGTACTAATTTCCTATATCCCACCCAAAATTTTCATTTTCTTCCACCAGTTTAAGGAGAAATTTTAACTCCCTAGGAAGGAATTTGGAACAGTCATACTCATTTGACAGCTGAAGCTGTTATTTTGGGAACCTTCCTTTGCAGAGCTGGATTTTCTCAGGCCTTGCAGCTCGTGTGCCTTCACACAGAGTTGTACAACTGCCCCTTGTGCCTCACAACAAACCCACGGCAGAACCATGAGATAAAAATATCATTTGCACATATATGTCTTCCAGCTTGCTTTTTTCCCCACTTCTCAAACACCAGAAATCCCTGTTCCTGTAACTCCCCACCTTCCTTAGCCATCCTAACTCCAATCTCCTTTCTCCCTGTTCCTCCAGAAGAAGAACTGATAGTAAATCTCCTTGTCAGAGCTCACAGATTTGATAAAAGCCAAGCAATGTGCACAAATGATGGGATTTTGCAGGAATGTCTATCTCAGAACCCCGTTGGTTCCTATCCTTGCCAGCCTGGAGCTGCCCCAGCAGCCTGGAACCCTTTGTGCCTGTGAGGTGTGAGCCTTCCAGGCAGCCAGCGAGGCAGATGGCTGGGAAGTTCCCTTCCTTTCCTACAAAGAATTTATAAATTTGGGATTTTTTCAGCACAACCCTGAGTTGCAATTTGCTGCTGTCTCCTATGAAACAGGAGCGCTTTGCCTTACAACATGCCCTGATTTTTTTCTGCCCTGATGCTCGCTGTTGGTAAAAGGCCTTTCCCTCAACCCTCCCTGACATTTCTGTTCTGATTCACCCTGTTTATACCCTAGCAAATGATACCCAAAGCTATAATTAGAAAGCAAGCTTTGAAACATTCCACAGGAGCACATTTGTTGCGTGTAGTAGCTGTGGGGACTCAGAGACACAAAATTGCGCTTCAGGTAAGCAAAAAAAAAGACAAAAAACCTAATTATTTTCTGCTGGCGTGGAGTGTTTTTTGTGCTGCAGCAGAATTACCTCAGCTTGAGTGCAAAGATTACATCTAGTTAGCCATGTCTAAGTGCAGATCTTGCTCTTATGTAATTCTCTTTACCCTGGTAACTCCTCGCTCTCAGGCAGGGCGCTGGCTCCCATTAGGAGATTCATCCTCAGTTTATCCAGGAGCAGGGATGTACGTGCTCACCAGATGGTTATTCCTCACTAGCTGAACTTTGGATATGCAGAGCTCCCTACTCAACCAGCTCCTCAGATCCTGCTCTTGTCATTCCTTTTTCCTCTGTTTTCAGGAGGAAGGAAGACTAGCAACACTTAGATAAAGGGCGAGGAATAGAAACGCACAAAAATCCAAAGGAAGCACAGGTTTTGGATTGAGAAAATTGAGGATTTTTTAAATGGTTCATTGATTTGTTACCAGTTTTCCATCCTCTGAGTCAGTGTGAGCCTTCACACCCAGTAAATCCCATCCTTGTGGCTCCTTTTCTCATTTTCATTTGAATCATAAAAGTTTTCGACTATAGCTAGATCAGTATCCCCCTATCCAGGCAAGCATGAAGTCAGAGGAGGCTAAATCACAGAACCACAGAATTCCTTGGGTTGGAAGAGACATAAAAGAACATCCCTGGAGCCAGCAAGAGACGCCTCACAGCTCTCCAAGTAGTCATAGTGTGTGGGGGTCATTGTTTCAGGGACAAAACAGCCAGGAAAGATAGAGAATAAATAAATCTAGCTTGAAAAACTGGGCAGAAATGTCTCTAAAGTATGCACTCTGAAATGTATTTCAGTAGCAAAAAGGAAAACGTTCAAAGTGCTGAGAACTTGCATTGAAAGCTTCCACGTCCTCTTATTTTTCTTGCCTCCTCTCTGGTTCCCCATGAAGCAGGGAAGGGGGTGAAGGAGTAAATCCATGGGGACGGGGCTTTCCAGCTGAAGGGTTTGAGCCCTGTGATCGGGGAACCTTAGAAGCTTTCCTCAGCTGGGCAGACCTTGTGTAGGTGAAGGAGTCCGTGGCCAACGGAGAGGCAGCACACGTGGAGAAAGACGGGAAGCTGGGCGGCGACCGGGCGGCCGTGTTCCAGCACCCCGCGCGGATCTGGAGACTCCACGAGACCGCAGGAGCTGCCCGTCCCAGATGGTGAGCACAGCGTGGCTGCCGCCGCGCCGAGCATGCATCAGCAGGTCTGTCACAGCACAGGAATGCAGGGGGGAGGACAGAGAGGAGGAAAAGGCAGAGGGAAGCGAGGGAAATGTGAGACAGGGTGTTAAATGGGAAAGAAAAATAGAACAGGAAAATGCAAAGTGCTCTTTGGATGCGCTCTGAAAGTCATCAGGGATGACAGTGGCAAGTCACAACGCAACTCTAAAAGGACACAGCAGCCTGAGTCCCTTCAGGGGCCTATAAGACATTTGTGAGGACTTGAGACAAAAATCCATTTTAAAGATGGACTGAAATCCATAAACTTACTGCTGTACAGAAATGTCAGGCGTAAAGAGCCTGGATGGCTCTGCACAATGGCCACCGTCTCTCTCGCCATCACCACTGACACATTTAACTACCCCCAACCCCCAGACCCCTCCAAAATGCTTCTGGCAGCAGAAAATGAAGTGTGGGGTCGGCATAACACTGACTCCTCCAACACTGCCAGCTGGGGCTGGAGGAGATAAAAATACCACATTACACTGCCACAGGTTTTGATGCTGGGTTAGGCAGCCCCCTCCCCTGACTCCTGGCTTTTGTGAGCCCTCTGATGGCACCACCCCTCCCCAAGCATTGTATGAAAGCCAGAGATGCTAAACCCAGTGGCTGTGGAGCTGAGAGGCAACAACTCAGACATTTGTCTGCTTTAGGAGAGCCCAGCCCTTCTCCTGTGCAGCAAGACAGCGTTATCAGGTGGCTTTAATATGCCCCAAAGTCAAGCCAAAGCTGTTAGTAGTTGGCAAAAGTGAAAATGGGATTTATTATAAATAAAGCTGTCCAGGAGCACACGAGGCAGCAGAGAAGGGACATTCTGTGTCTGGTTTGCAGAGCACAGTGCATCATGCCCAGCATAATCAGCACCAGCTAATCAGATTATTTGATGAGCCAGAGGGAGCAAAATCTATCTTTGAGTTGATGTAATCCACCAATAGACTGCTTAAGGATTCTGGATATTTTCATTCTGTGTCTCAGAAGCCTTTCTCTTACCTATTTATCGAGAATTATCCTTTTTATGAGCAAATCTAGGATTAAACACAGACGGCTCAAATTAAAACCAGAACACAAACCAGGTAAGAGTGAGATTCCAACAGAGCAGTGCCAATTACCACACTACTGGCTCAGCAGGTTGGTGAAAGAATATCAGGGGTACTTTAAAGCTATTAGTGAAGACCTTGGATGGTAAATGAGGAAGATAAGGAATACACAAGTCTGGAATTATAATGGGAAAAGACCTTTGTTCTGGAACATCGTGAAATTTTGGATGAGATTTTTGTTTTAATTCAGGCCTAACCTGATCCATAAATTCTTATCACGTTAGTATGATTTAATATATTTTAGAGGTGTGTTCTGTAAAAAATCTGTACCTTCTCTTAGCCTTCTTCATCACAAATAGGCAGTTTCAACAACTGCATAAAAAGTAGCTTTCCATTTTATTCTTAATTTAATCTTGCAGAAAGCTGTCAAGCAGGGTACCTCATAATGCTTTGCCTTCTTTACAAATACAATGAGGGGAACAGAAAAATAAATCATTTTCAAAACAGATTACTTTTCTGGAAGGACAGTTCTTTGATTGCTTTTATTCCTAACTTTAAAAGAAAATAATTTAGTAATTATAGCTTGAGCAACTATTGTTTACTTGTATCAGGCCTCACAAAAGCTGCTGTGCCTGCCTTCCTTGTATGTTGTGTTAAAAAGATGGGTAGAAACAGAATAAAATAATTGCAACAGAACATTGCCTGGGATCACTGTCTCCCTCCCACTGCACAAAGAGATTCTGGAGCAAAGCTGAGACATTTATTGAGCAGCAGGAGGTCATTAGCTTGTTGTCAGTCCTCTCCCCATTGACAGCTTGACGTGGCTGTCTGGTAGGTAAGCTGCATTATAAACAGGCTTTTTGTAACACACATTGCTGCTTTCATATGAAAAGTATGTTTGTTGTCTCCCAAATAATCCTTGCCACCCTGAGAAATTACAGATTTTGTGTTTCAGGAAGGCGTTGCTTCAGTTTTCCAACCACATGTCTCAGCTGCATCTGAGTTTCTCTTGCCTAAGCCCTTTGAAAAAAGTTTAAGCTTCAAAAGCTTCACTTCTATGAGACAGCCAGCTCTGGAGCTGCCCACGTCCAGGCACAGCTGTAAATTTACAGGGCTCTAACACCAAAGGACAATTTAGAGCATCTCTTGGGGTTGTGTACAGCTGAAATAAATATTACAACGACTTAGATCTTGCCTAGAGGTCAGAGTGAGGACCGAGGATCAGAGAGTTCAGGGGGATATTTAACTGAGGAGTAAACGATTGCTGCCCTAAGCCAGCCAGGCCCATGTGCAATCATTCCTCTGTACATCTCATTACTGCCCAAGCACCACGGCAGCAGAGAGGCCAAGCCACTGCCTTAGCTTTGCCCAATGCAATTCAGCTTAATCAATAAAACCAATTTTACAAAATTATGCAAAATGTTGAGCTCCTGCTGGAATAATTGGAAATTGGTGAAGCTGCTCAGTCTCAGGAAGGTCACAATTCTTCACTGGATGTGGAATCTTTGAAATCCTTGGCCACGAGGGATTAATGTCCTTTTCTTCCTGGACATGGTTTTCCCACAGCCCAGTTTCCCCAAGACTTCCCATGGTTCCTCCCTCTGCCAAGTCAACTTTTACAGTCAAGGGGCCTGGGCAAGCACCCAAGGCCTGGGGAGAAAGTCCAGATTTGGCCCATTGCCCACAAATCACATTTCATTGGTACAGAAAAATCACATTACATTGGTTGTATTAGGAATATTGATTACACAGCTGATCATAGAATCACAGAATGGGTTGGGTTGGAAGGGACTTTAAAGAGCATTTGTTCCAAGGCCCTGCCATGGGCAGGGACACCTTCCACTGAACCAGGTTTCTCCAAGCCCCATCCAACCTGATACAGATGAGAGTCCAGGCTACCCATGTCAGAAGCAGAGGCTGTTCAGATGAGTGGGGCTGATCACTTGCATCAAACTAGGGAGCTCATTTCTCAAATGGAGCCCAAACCTGTTTGGATTAGAGCTTTCCAACCGCTCTGCCGAAGAAACAGAAGTTCTGCCATTTCATTTTGTTGCTGTTTTTCGTATCTTGCCATCCTGGCTTTGAATTTTCACTCTCTTATTCCAAGTACACGTCTTGCCCGATTTGCTTAATCTTCAAGAGTTTTCACAGTGTCCTCAGGCACTCAGGGAAGAGGCCAAGTGAGCTGGGCTTCCCTCAGAGCACACAGCTCCAAAGCTGAACTGTGCTCATTTCTTGGCTGTCCTCCTCTCACATCAGAGAATATTCCAAATAAGGCCTCACTGGTGTTGCTCAGAATCAAAATATCTCCATCTTATTTATGTTTGATAACCCCTGGAGAAAACTCCCTTGGACTTTGGCTTCCCCTCAGAGCTGTTGACGGCCTTAGCATATGGTCCTGTTAGATCTTCTCAGTTAAACACTGTTGCGTCACACTTCTGTCAGCTGTCAGTATTTTAATGTTTTTCTTGGAATGTTTGCTTCCTGTCCTAGACCTTCTGCCTCTAGAGTCAAGTGATTAAGTTGGAATCTGAGGTTTTATTTTCAAAGTAGATTTCTAATCCTCAATGCAGCACAGAAAAGCATAAAGTATCGACTAAGTATAAATAAAGGGTTCAGAAACTAAAAGCAAAGAGCAAAAAAGAACCACAAATATCAGTTCCTAAAACCCATTAGTTAAAAATATAATTCCAATGTTTTGGAACAAAACAAACCAGCTGGTTAAGTTTTTCCTGAAGTTTCTGATTGCCAGTTCCAGAGTGCAGAAGGCATTTCTATTTGTGCCAGTGCTGGATCACTATCCCAGCTCAGTTCAGAGGGATGAGCAGATTTGCTCTCACCAACAGCTCGCTCAGGCTGAGTGCTTACATCTAATACTGATCATGAGCTTCCTGACACACTCAGGAAAAATAAGGAATATTAGCATCCGTGTTCTGGGCAACATTTTATGCCCTGTTTAGCTGATTTTCCTCATCTAACAGAACACCTACATAATCCTTTTCTTTCCAAAGCCTCAGGCATTGCAGTTGGATTCGTGGCTGCTGGAGCCCATTCCAGAGGTGCCTGTGCCACAGCTCTGGCTACAATATTCTTCTGTACTTGTAGGTGTTGCCTGCAAATTTACAGGGGTTTGGAGTGAGATGTGTACCAGATAATGCCACAGAATCACAGAGGAGCAGGCTGGAAGGGACCTCAGGGATCCTCTGGTCCAGCTTTTCTTGGCTAAAGCACAGTCTAGACAAAATCTGGTCAGATCAGGGCCTTGTACCATTGAGTCTGAGTCCTCCAAGGATGGAGATGCCACTGATGGCTTCTCTGAGCCCCGTTCCAGGGTCTGACTGACACTGATTATTCTTTTCCTGATAAGCAGTCTAAGCTTGCACTAATTGTCTCCAAAACATGCACACTCTGCCTCTTTTCAAACCCAAATGAAGTTTAATTGAGTTGGTTTTCCTTGAGAGATAATGTGACTAGAGAGCATGAAGTCCCAAATGTAGTGAGACTGCATGAAATAAAAGAGATTATGGATTAGAAACACAAACCATTAACCTAGAACACCAAGAACAGTGTTGGCTTCTTTTTCTGCCAGCCTAATACTGGAAGGGCCATGAAAAAAATAATTTAATTGATATTTCTCATCCAAGTTTATAGCTAGAGCTGATTAAAAGCCTCTATTTCTTTTCTGCTTCAGTTTTCAAAGTTCTAAAATACTTAATTCTACAAAAGAGGTAATGAAAGTAATGAAAACTACGTAATGAAAATTTGCCAGAAAAAAAAAATGTTTTTAAAACAAAAATTATCACAGAATTTGGAGCTTCTGTAATTTATCCACAAACTCTAAAAACTTGCTCTCCAAATCTCTGTGGGATCTCCTAAAGCCTCTGGTGTCCAAGCCAGGGAGTGAGGCTGGTTCAGAGGTGGACCCTGAAGTGATGGAGATGCCTCTAGAAATGGGAGTGTCCCCAGAGACACACTCCATCAGCTCCAGGTCATCTCCTGGTCATCCTGGCAGAGTGGCAGCACTTTTTCTGTAGCTCAGAAACCTGCTGGAACTCCTGAGCTTGTGCAAACCAGCTTGGTTTCAACACACCACAACGTCTCTATTTTAGGAAGCCGTCCAGCTAGCAACATTTCCCATCTACAAGGGGGAGTTTCACTTCTCATCCAGCATCCACCTCTCCAACAGCCACTTGCCTGCGAGCTGCTCTGAGCTGTCCTGTCTTGTGAAGGCAAGGAGAAAGCAACATCTGCAGCTCACCACACTTGAACACATCTCAGAGCACTTCACTGCATCTGAACTAGGCTAAACAAATTACCTCCCAGGCACAGTGACCCCTCTGGGGAACACAAACACCCTAGTTCAGACTACACTCGCATTAAGAAGACCTAATTTAGTCCTGATGTTTTGAGATGCACATGCAAGCTGCTTTTTACAAGGTCACCCCCAGCAGAGACAAGGAATTTTTCATTATTAGCGTGAAGACCTTGGGTTTTGAAAAATGCTCTTGGCTTTCATCATCATTTGCATGCTGGTTTTTTCCATCTTCCTTGCATTAAATGGTCAGTAGAAGAGGCTGTAATTTATGCAGCAGTCCTGACAGTTGTCTCAGGGGTTCTGTGCAATGAATCACCTTCATTTTAAAAGCTCTTCTTAAATAAATGGTCTCAAGAACACTGTACAGTTTTAAAACTGAAAAGACAAGGGAGTTTACATGGTATGGAGGGAAACTTGTGTTTGGTGACAAAACATTCAGCTACAAAAATGATGGCTAAGAGAAGATGAAGAAAGAAAAGGTAAAATAATGTTAAAGGAAGATGTTTTGCTATTTAGACACATTCTCTCTCTCTGTCCTTGTACAGAAAATATTTCAAAGGTGAGTCCTGACCCTGTTTGTCCTCAAGTGTTAATACCAAGTGCTTAGACAGGAAAATGATGCCAATCTGCCAGTCACTAATTGCCCTTCCTTGTGGTCCCCATTTCCTTGGGTGCTCTGTTTTTCTCCACGGCCCTGACAACTCTTCCCACACCAGAGGAAATATTTAGCTACCATCTTCCTGTGGAGTAGCAATTTCCCTATTTCCATAGCTTAAGCCTTCCCCACTGAGCAGCTTCAGTGTCTGCTTGAACTGTGGAGTATTTATTTTGTGGAGATTTTTCTAAGTCCTGATCAAATTAGTCTGAGGGGAAAGATACCTACAAGGTCCTAAAGAACAGCTGTTCCTGACAAATCAGCCCCAGGAAACACTTTGTTTATCCTATGAATTGGCAGAACATGGGCTGAAATATTCTATCCTGAAATATTCTATCATCTCCCATTAAATAAATAGGGAACTGAACAGTTCCTAGCTACGGATCACAAATGGAAGTGGGAGCAAAGTAAACATCCAGTTTAGCTTTCACCTCAGTGCCTTGCTGGTTCCAGCTCACCTGAAGCTTCTCAATAATATCCACAGGAAAATAGGTGAGTACCTAGTGGGGCTTTTCTTTTACTGGACATCAATTTCTCTGAAGTGCTCACATCCTTCTTGTCTAAACTTATACATTCCAGATGGATAAAGATGTCTGTAAAAAAGGGAATTATTTTCCAACCTCTACCTGGCTAGGGGCCAAAGGAAGCTGTGTGATGTTCAATCTTACATTCATACAGTGTGTCATGAAAAAGAAATGTACAGGGGAACTCTAAGGGGCTCAATCAGCCACTCCTCAGGCTGCCCTTCAATACTTTAACATGGAAATCTTTCCCTTCAGTGAAAAAAAAATTACACATATATTTATATATATTTTATTTTAATACAGTGACCTTGGGGGATTGTGAGTTTGGGGTTCAGAGGCTTTTTTTCCTATGGGATTTCTAATGATTTCTAATGGCAGCGGGGATTCCTGACTCCTGCATCCATGATTGTAGCTGCAGGCAGGGCAGCAAGGACAGGCTCTGCTCTGTCAATCTGGTAATGAACAGTAATGACAGACTCTAAGCTGTCATAAGAGGATATGACCCAGCCTTGTTTGGGAATGGGGAACTCAGCCACATCTGGTGGGAGCCAGGATGACCTGAGGGAAGGGACCTGCCCACAACAAAGAACTTTTTGCCCACTCACAAATAAAACTGACCCCTCCACATGATGTTCCCAGCTTGTCCCCCCATCTCCAGCATCCTTTCTCTCTCCTGTTCCAGAACAGGTGGTCAAATCTGGATTAGTTTTATTTTGTCCTAAACACGATGTTAATTCTGTGTTCTCACTAGACCACAGCTTGCAGGGAGGAGGGAGAATTTTAATCCTGGTGAGATTTCCCACCCTTACAGATTCCCACATGGAGATTGCAGCAGCCTGTGTGCAAGTGTTGGAGCTGCTACTGGCCTTGGCATTTTGGGGAGGCAGTGGTGATGTACAAGCCCTGAAGTAGGAGCTTTCCTGCCCTGGGAGCAGGCTGAGCCCCTTCCCTGAGCAGCAGGGCAAGCAGCATCCCCATTTGTGTTCAGGAAGTCACACTAATTGCAGAGCTATTGCCTTCCTCATTTAAGCAGGCAGTTAATCCCAATGCTATTAAAACCCCAACATTTCCCTCAGGAACACTGAGTGGCTGTTCATGGAGCAGGCTCACACCACGCTGCTGCTTCTTCTGTGGTGACACTGGGCAAGTGACAAATGCTGCACGCTCACTATAAATTCATATTTTGCTGCCCTTCTTCCCTAGGAGACAGGCCAGAGCAGCCTGGGACAGGATCTGTGCTCCTGCTTCCTCCTGTGACAAAGAAGGTGCCACAGGAGGGCACAAGGAAAGTGAGTCATTCCTGTGATCATTAATTAATTAGTGTCCTGCTGCTCCTCCAGGCAACCCAAACAGATTACACAGGGCAAAATTGACATAAACAAGTAGAAAACTCTTCTTATAAAGGAACTTGGGAAGCCATTCAGTCCCAAACCTGCCAGAGCTCCAGACAGTGATCCAGTCTGCTCTCTTTCCAGGATGCTCTTGGGTGCTTGGATCCATCCTCCCTGATGAAGGTGGGGTTCCCAGATTAAAAGATGCACAGAAATTACTCTCCCTGATGAGATAAATGTTTCTGTCTCCAGCCTGGGGTCTGACTAACCCACAGCCAAGGTCACCACTTGCCAGCAGATGCTCCATGGCAGTCACTGCATTGCCATCCCCGGGTTCCCAAGGAGCCCATCTCCACATGCAGAGAACTGGGGGGATCAGGACAGCAGCACTCCCATGGTCAGGAGCCTCCAAGTTTGCAGAGACCACCTGGAACAGGGCACACAGGAGCCCCTGCTCTGTCCCACCTCCCTGTGCTCGAGAACTGTGTCTTTTAAAACCGTTCCAGACAGACACGGGTGTGCTTTGCAAGAAAGCCACTAAGAGAAACCAAATCTCACCTGGATTTGTGCACCTCCCTGTCTCTCAGCATTCCTTGCCTCAGACAGCAAAAGCAGCCTGTCAGAATATGGCCTTTCCTGCTGCTCCCTCTGCACCCCATCCCTGAGCCACCCCACAGGAAAAAAACCCACCAGAAAAGGCAATATTATTTTAAAAAATAAATCTTCCAGTCCCTCTACTCAGAGAAAAGCTGTCTGGGGGTGGGCTCAGCCAGAGGGTCCCTGCTGCCTGCCCTCCTGGTCTCTCCCAGCTTTCTGTGCCTCTCCCCAAAGCTGCTGGTGGGGGAGGCAGAGCAGAGCCAGCAAATGATGCTCCCCAGAGCGTGGGCTGCCTGCCAAGGAGCACTGCCAGGTGCTTGCTGTTTAAATTGCTTCATATATTGTATTAAACAAAGATCGATATCAGGATCATGGGCTCCGGGCCTGTCTTGGAGCGTGAGCTTGTCCAGAGCAGACAGCATCCCCCCCCAGCTGTGCCGAGGGCTCAGGGACCTGTCTCCTGAGGCAGATCCTGCTGGTCATTCTCCCCCTCACCCCAGCCGAGTACAGAGTTACTGCTCCTAAACTGACCCTCTGCAAAGTCTGGCTGTGCTTTTTCCTGACCTCGGCAGGGAAACAGGTAGGGCAACCCTGTGGTCTCCATGTGCCTGATGATGGAAAAGACCTCAAACCTCAGAGAAGGGTGCAGAGCCCCAAACTCACCCCGGCGAGGCTGTGGGAGGTGAAGTCACTTCGGGGCTGATGGATAAAGCCACAAACGGTGCTGTTAGTCCCCATAAAGGCGAGGTCTGACACATTTCCAAGCGCTGCGGGCTCCGGTCCAAGCTCTAATGGCTTCATTGTTGTCGGGTTACAATGGGCTGTGATAAAATCTCCAGCTCTACAGACATTTCCTGGCAGGGATTCAGAGCAGCCAACACACCTCGACTCCCGAGATGTGGCACAACACCAGAGGCCATCCCCTGTCTCAGCATCCAGGGCATAGCCACCAAATTCCTCTGGCATTTCCAGGTTGGCAGTAGCCACGCAGCGCCAAGGATGGCAAAATTTGTTTATTAATAACTTGTCCTGGGCCTCTGAGTGAAGGATGATGTGCTGTACTTGGTAAGTAAAGTGTATGAGGTCTCACAGCTACACTGGTTTATTAATTTGCCTCGTTAATCTAATTTCCTACAGTCTTTTGGGAAAGATTAAATGAATCGTATGTAGGCATGAAAGATCAGTGCAAGAGGAAGAAATGAGGAGGTCTGGCACAAAAAAAATGAAAGTCAAAATTCATTTTAAAAAATGGGATAGATGTTTGTGGTGACCAGAAGCTAAGATTACAAATATTTGTTATGAGGAGGAAAATTCCCCTTTCCTCTATAGATAGGTGGGAAACCCTATGGAAACCCCATGCAGGACTGAAAATGAGCAGAATTTAGAGAGCTGTATGATGCTGGGAACCACAAATTGCTGAGGGGTTTCTGTGGTACCCTCGCATTTGTGCCTCTGTTCTTCTGTTTTCTCAAGTATAGATACGGCTTTGCAAGGAAAAAAACAAAATTACAACATGTGAAAAGCAAAATCCTCAAACAAACCTTGTGCTAGGTCACCACAACCCCTGGTAAGTCAGATGTGAGATAAACTTTCCTTGTTTACCCCATCAGTTTCGTGTGTGGTCAAGGCCACATGATACTTTGATATTTTCTGTGAGCCAAACTGGGAGAAAATAATACTTTCAGATTTTCAGTAATAAAAATTTTCATATTTTGTCACATAAAATAAAAAGTCACCTATTTTAGCAGAAATTCTCTGAAATAAGATGGAAGCTGTTCTCTGATGAAGAGTTTAAAGACAGGTTCCAAGTCCAATTTACATGATTTAGAGGTGGTTGAGACACTTGACAGAGAGATGGGTTTCAGGATTTAACCCTTAACCACACAGAGGCATTGGGAATACCTGGAGCAGGGCAGGGTTTTAGGGATTCTCCCAGCCAGGGGTTAACCTTTGTTTTGTTTAAATGGGAATTTCCAAAAGCCTGATGCAGGACATGAGAGAATAAATTTCTAGGCTGAGCCTCCCTATTTTCTTCCACAAAGCAGGCTCCCTTTTAGCAGTTGTTATGTTTAGCTGTTTTGCATGACTGAATTTCCATTCCCTAATGGCACATGATGTCCCAGCTTGGAACTGCCACCACTTTGAGACTTTAAAAGGACTGCTCTCTCCTAGACTTCAGAGATTTCAAATTATAGCTTGTCAGATAACTCCCACCCCTGGTCCAAGTGGCAGATCAGTAGTTTGTCTCCCTTTGCTCCAATGTAAACCCTTGGAACAACCCTCTGAAAAGCACCAGGTCCTGGACTGTCCCCACAGAAGACAATTAAGCCAAGACAAGGGTCAAGACCTGGTCCCACCTTCAGGTTTTAGTAATCCTTTCATCCTTATGACACTTTAAAAGCTGTTAACTGTTTAGTTCACCTCATTTTCAGAAAGTTTCCAGCCAGGCTGAGTATCTGCCTCATCTAAATGGAGCATCACCTTCATTTCTCACTCAGTTGTCTCAGAGGTCATGGACCATTCTGCTTCTGCTGCAGAATATCTAATACCTGATAATAATTGAAGGGGACCTTTCTGAGACAGGTCCTTTATCACCTGGGAGTGTGTGGATGGGATGAAGCTTTCCTCAGACCCCATATTCCAAAGCAGATTATAGAGGATTAAAGAGCTCAGGTGACCAACACAGTCCTGCAGTTACAGAGTGGGGACCTGGGGGCAATAAACATCCCACAAACCAGTGAAGGCTGCAGTTCCCCTGGCTGGCAGCTGCAATGATTGCCAGCATCAGCACAGGCCATGTGGCTTCCAGATCAGTGCCCAGCCCTGCCACTGCTCCGTGTGGTGTCCATGTCACCTGCCATCACCTCCCCAAAGCCTTCCTGCCACCCTGGCACCCTTCTGCTTCACCTCTCCCTTAGCTGTCCCATTTTCTCTCCCTAGGAATAAACCACATTTTTTTCCTGGAACATTTTTAAGGCTTTTGCTTTGCAGAGATCAGTGTTCTCCCTGCAGGAAGCCCAAAGCCTGTTAAGGGGTTGGCTGTGCCAGGCAGCAGTGTGTTTATTCCCAGGTAGAACCCCTGGGATCCACCATCCTCTGCCTCGTGCTCGGTGTTTCTCTGCAGCTGCACAAAGCTGCAGCTTGAAACATGGGATCTGCTTGGCTCTCCCACCCTTCTGTGGGGGATTTTAGTGTTTTCTTCTGGTTCCCTGCTGAAGCAGCAGTGGGCTGAATTTCTGGTCTGCCCAGTGAGGGGCAGGCATGGTGCAAGGACTGTTCAGGCTGCCTGTGAAATTTGGGGACACCAGGGATTGATGAAGGGTCTCAGGGAGATGCCTGGGAACAGACACTTCCAAGATCCCCAAGAAGCAGGTGAGCATCAGATGCCAAATTCTAATCCCTGTCCCGTGACAGCGACTCAGTGATGAGTTTTAGGGTAATTAGTTTTTCTCTCTGCTCTTAGCCACATAAAGTGATAAATGGTTCACAAACAGAGATCCCAAACTGGAGACTTGTAACAGCTTCACCAGAAGATTCAGCTCTCAGTTTGTTTCCCCCAAACACACAGCAGTGGTCAGAAGGGTCATTTCACTGCACATCCATCATGCTCGAGCAGCCGTGCATCCCTCTGCATCCACACCTCCCTCTCCTGTCCCTGCTCTCCCACTGCAATAATCAGACCTTTTCCAAAGACATTTACTAGCTCTTTCCCTGTTCAAAGTCCTAAAATAATTGTCAGGAGCTATTTAAAGCCCTTCAGAGCCTGGCGCACCGCGGGCACAAACAAAACCCTTCTGGGTGAGCCCAGCCTGGCTGTTTATAAACAGGACACAAAAAGCTCAGTCACATTGCCCCGGGAGGCTCAGGGACTCCTGAACATGCCTGGAGCTTTGTGTGGCCAAGCCCATGGATCATGAACCTGCACTTTAATCATCTGCCCTGGTCAGAGCCAGAGCAGGTTTGGGTAATGCTGGGTCACGTTTCCAGCTTAATTGGTGAAAATGCTTCAGCACGAGGGGAATGTGCATCCCACAGCAGCCTGCAGGAAAACACAGCAATGTTGTTCCAGGTAGCTGGTCAGGGTCTGGAGAGGGAACCAGGCTCTGGATCTGGAGAGGAAACAGGAAAACACAGGTGTGGAAAACAAGCAAGGGGTCTGAGTGAGCCCTGGGGGAATCCAGCTGTGACATCCAGTGGTTTACTCAATAGTAAAACAGGCTGCAAAAACTTTTTCAGATTGGGTGGGGAATTGGAAACACAGGGAGTTTCTTGCCACAAGTACTCTACAGTGCACAAATGTCAGCAGACAGTTTATAAGGGGCTGTAAGGTCATTCCTATAAATAAATCATCCCGGCCCTGAGGAGCCCTACGGAGCTTCCTGGGAAATATGCATCCTGGCAAATTGGATCTGAAAGAGGAGACAGGTAATGACTGCTCCTTTCAGTGCTGCAGGAACGGAGGGTTTAAACAGGACCAACAATAGCTCCTCCAGTTTTTCATCTCTCTGATGAATAATGCAGCACATCCCATGAGGGGATGGGCAGCGTGTTCCAACAAACTGACACCGAACACCAGCGGGGCCAGGGCTGCCTGTGCATCCACAGGATAAATGCAGAGAAGGATTCCTGCCACAGGAGTTGTGTTTGCACACTCAGGTGTGCTGGGGTGGGTAATCCCTGGCTCTTTAACCAGGTATCATCCAGTGCCCTCCTGCAGCTTGACCTGGATCCGTCCACAGGATCCTTACCTGGGTCGCTACACAATAGTGAGGAAGGAAAAAAGGCACTAAATTACTGCCACCCAGCCCCAGGGCACACCCTGCAGATGGGCCATCGGTCTGCATGGCTGAAGGACCAGCAAAGAGGCAGCTGCTTCTTTTTTCCATGCCTGGGAATTTATCTGCAAACCAAACTCGGGTACCCACGCAGGAGGTGATGTCCAAGCTGCAGAAACATGTGACAAGTTACATGGGACAAATCCCCCAGGGCTGCCTGGGCTGGGGGTGGCTGCCTGGCACTCTGTGCCACTGCTGAGAGTAAAAACCATCCCTGCAAAGGAAAATATAACATGTAGGCAATCATCTGATTATATGTTTTAATATTTATGCAGCACAGAGCTTACTATAAACTGCTCTGCAAGCAAGAACTTTGTGTGCTGAGGAGGGAAGGCATCAGGGCTGGTGCAGACACTGGGAGCCTTGCAGGGTTTGCATGTCTTGTAATCAACTTCCATGGCCATTACACTACAACTACCCACTGCTCTTCCAGGAAACCACTGGATTTCAAAAGAATAAACCATAATTATTTTTTTGAAGTACTATTATGCCATCCTAATCCTAAAGCTTCTGCTGACCTCCAACAGCACAGATCAGAGCCATGTAACACCCTTTAACCTCAACCCACTTTAAAATATTAATCCCCGTGCATGGCACAGCATTATTATCCCCTCTCCTCTGGCTGGGGAATGCTTGGCAGGGACGTGGGATGAGCTGCTGGTGCTGCAGCGAGCAAGGGGAAAGCAGCAGGGGAGAAAGGATGTGCTGGGCAGAGCAAGGGGCTGGGGCAGTGCTGAGCTCACTGCTCAGCTCCCAGGGCAAATCCAGACCCCAGAGCATGGGGAGCTCAGCAAACCCATTGCAAGACAGAAATAATACCTACCTTGTTTGTGGAAAAAGAGTGAGTGTATTAAAATACTCCCACGGTAAAATTATCTGTGCCATTGCTTGAGTTAACATTAAAAATAGCTACATAGGAATGCAAAACAACCTCTGTTTTTAATTGTTTTGCTTCGGAAAATAGAAGGGATGGAGAAGGTTTCCAAGTGAGAGAGAACTGCACTGAGAGAGTACACGTGCTTCATGGTTTTTCATGAAGGATGAAAACTGTTGATTAACCTGAATATATGGCAGGAAAGGTTCACTGTGGACTGAAAGGGCTTTTCTCTCAAAACGGTTTAAATGGAGAATTTCTGATCAATACCAGTTTAGGTTCTGTAATGAGCTCAGCTGAAGATGGGTGGCAGACACGTTCCCATCCTCGGGAGCGGTGGATGGATGAACCAGCCTCCTCCCTGCCTTCCCACAGCTCGTCAAGCAGGCAACCCAGAGATGTTGCCAGTAGCAACAATGAGCCTCTCACCTGTTTGAAGCTCTCTCCCCTCTGCTTGAGCTGCTTCCTGGGCCTGCTCCTGCTGCACCTGGTGTGTCACCAAAGGCTCTGGGCCTCACACTCTGTCCTTGCTTTTTCACCAGGTCTGTGGCTGGAGCTCCCTGGAGACCACGGGGCTGGCATGGACCTGGACAAGGTGTCAGGGCACTGCATTTCATGGAATCACAGAAGGTTTGAGCTGCAAGGGATCTTCAAAACCATCTCGTTCCACCTCCCCCTGCCATGGGCAGGGACATCTTCCACTGTCCCAAGTTGCTCCAAGCCCCATCCAGCCCAGCCTTGGACACTTCCAGGGATCCAGGGGCAGCCACAGCTGCTCTGGGCACCCTGTGCCAGGGCCTGCCCACCCTCACAGGGAAGGATTTCTTCCCAACATCCCATCTAACCCTCAGGGGGAAGCCATTTCTCCTTGCCCTGTCACTCCAGGCCCTTGTCCTTAGTCCCTCTCCAGCTCTTCTGGAGCTCTTCCAGGTGCTGAAAGGGGCTCCAAGGTCTCCCCAGAGCCTTTTGTTCTCCAGGCTGAACACCCCCATCGTGCTCAGCATGTCTCACTGAGGGACAGGCACTGTGCTGTTGGGCATCCCAGTAAAGCCAAGTCCCTGGTCAGGGTACAGGGAACCTCCATGACCATCTACTCCACCTGCACTGGGATCAGTGGATCAGCCCACTAAAAACCAGGACCTCCAAGAAGAGACCGAGTGAAGCTGCCCAAGGACTCAGCAGCTCATCCATCCTTCTAGCCATGAAATCAGAAAGTACCAGGTCACACTGTGAGAACAAATGTCCATTTATCTGTCATCAGACACAAGCGAAGTGACGTGGGGACCTTACCTTGTGCCAGCAGCCGACCTTCAGTCTTTGTGTCTTCAAAGAGATCCCATTCCCTGGGCTTCAAATACTTGTTGCTCTCACTGGGTGTTCTCTGAAGATTTTATTAAAATCTAGAAAACAACATGAAATCTGCAGCTGGGATATTTTAGCAAATAAAGGACGTTAATAGTTTAAAACATATTTTAAAAACCCCTCATTCTTTTTTACGAGTGGGTTTTCACGGATGTGCTTGGCACTGCTGCAGCCTCCCCCGAGGGCAGGCAGCCAAAGCCTTGCTGCAGACAGCAGCTGTCAAGGCAGTCTCTGACTGCAGCGGGGGACAGGTCACGCAACGCTGTACAGCTGGACACCAGCACTTCCACTGCCCTGGCCGATCCGCGGGCAGAGGCTGCGCCGGGCTGGCAGCGGCGGGCGGGCGGCCACGGTGTGCCACGGTGTGCCACGGTGTGCCACGGTGTGCCACGGATTGCCACGGTGTGCCACGGTGTGCCACGGTGTGCCACGGTGTGCCACGGATTGCCACGGTGTGCCACGGTGTGCCACGGTGTGCCATGGTGTCCCACGGTGTGCCACGAATTGCCACGGTGTGCCACGGCTTCCCGCGGTGTGCCACGGTGTGCCACGGTGTGCCACGGTGTGCCATGGTGTGCCATGGTGTGCCACGGATTGCCACAGTGTGCCACAGTGTGCCACGGATTGCCACGGCTTCCCACGGTGTCCCACGGTGTGCCATGGTGTGCCATGGTGTGCCACAATGTCCCATGGCGTGCCGTGGTGTGCCACGAAGTCCCACAGTGTGCCACGGCTTCCCACGGTGTCCCACGGTGTCCCACGGTGTCCCACGGTGTCCCACGGTGTCCCATGGTGTGCCACAGTGTCCCACGGTGTGCCACAGTGTGCCACGGTGTGCCACAGCTTCCCACGGTGTGCCATGGTGTGCCACGGTGTGCCACGGTGTCCCATGGTGTGCCACGGTGTCCCACAGTGTGCCACAGTGTGCCATGGTGTGCCACAATGTCCCACGGTGTGCCGTGGTGTGCCACGATGTCCCACAGTGTGCCACGGCTTCCCACGGTGTCCCACAGTGTGCCACAGTGTGCCATGGTGTCCCATGGTGTGCCATGGTGTGCCACAGCATCCCACAGAATCCCACAGTGTGCCGTGGTGTGCCATGGTGTGTCACAGTGTGCTACAGTGTGCCACGGTGTGCCACAGCTTCCCACAGTGTGACACGGTGTGCCATGGTGTGTCACGATGTCCCACGGTGTGCCACAGTGTGCCACGGTGTGCCACAGTGTCCCACGGCATCCCATGGTGTCCCGTGGTGTGCCACGATGTCCCACGGTGTGCCATGGTGTGCCACAGTGTGCCACGTCTTCCCACGGTGTCCCACAGCATCCCACAGTGTCCCACAGTGTCCCACNCACGGTGTCCCACGGTGTCCCATGGTGTCCCACAGCATCCCACGGTGTCCCACGGGTACCTCTGTGCACCCTCCAGAGCTGGCACCCCGCCGGCTCCCCCTGCCTCTCCTGCAGGACGTCCCTGACAGCCCAGCTGCCCTGTAACTCCATCACTGAGGGAATGCTCTGGGCCTTTCCTCTGCCCCCTGCAGCACGTGCTGCCCACACCAGCTCTTCCCAAGCACTGCTTGCTGTTCCTCGAGGTGTTATCCTTGCCTAAAGCATCCTGAAATGTGGATTCTGGAGGGATGATTGAAGTGCAGATCTCCTCTGCCAGTGCCTGTAAAAAGTTGTGCTTAACTTCAGTACTTTTGCATTCTCTCACCTTCCCCTGAAAACCCCCCTTTTTTTTTGTTGTTATTCTCAATCCATTTTTGAAATGACAACTCTGAAAGACTTGAGTCAGTGCCTTTCGTAACTGCAACTGGGGAAAAAAAAAAAGAGTAGATTAAATATCTGCAGAGAAGTTTGCTGAAGCAAAAAGAGGCTCAGCACAATAGCAGGTGTCAGTCTGCACGGGTATTTCTGGAAAAGGTAAAAGCACAGGGCGTTCGAATCAGAGACGTTGTGATTATCATTCCCCCCCACAATGACTGTGCAGTTACAGCTAAGAATTATCCAAAGGTATTAAAAATTATCAGTGCCAGAAACAGTAGAAATAAAGAAAATGTAAGGCAGACCAGTGGAGGGTCTGGCTGTGCTAGCTGCAGCTCCCCACGAGGGAACATCCCAGATGGGGAGGCCCTGGTTCCTCAGAAAAGCTGTGGCTGCCCCATTTGATTTTGTAGTGCCCTCAAATCAAACCTTAACCATGAAATGGAAAAATAAAATCAAAACAGTTGTACTTAATGACAAAGAGATGAAGCATAAAACAGAGAAAATGATATTCCAGCCAAGTAGAGAAGCCACGTGCTGTGAGCTCGTGGTTACCAGGGACTCGACACCGACCCAATTCCCTTGCTGAGAAAGGAGTTCTCAGATGAGATTCCCAAGGGCCAGGATGAAACAAGCTGCAGTGGAGTTTCTAGGACAAGTAGATAAAGGGAATCCCTCAGCCTTCCCTGCGATGCTGGGTGTCACAAAGGTGGATTTCCAGGATACAGGCTGTGACCTGCGCCAGCTCAAGCTGAAGATCAAAGCAAGCCTACAGCTCTGCCTCGTCTGCCGTGGTCACTCCAGCTACAGAGGGGCTCACTGCAGGACTGGGTCTGCCACTGGGAGCTCCTGGGGTCTGGAAACCTCTGTTTGAGGGAGGCAAGCCCATCGAAAGCCTGGGGGTTAATTCCACACCATCAACAAATATTTGGTTTTGAAATGACCCTTCCCACAACCCACAACGCTGAAGGCCAAAGCTGTTTTTTAAGCCTGGCAAAATCAATCTCCTTTCTCGGGAACATCAGCACAGAAGAAATGCCCAGGGTAAGTCCCAGCCCCTGTCCCCATCGATTGCACACAGAGCATCCACACAAGCTGGAGAAATGATCCCTCACTGCTCGGTACTTTCTTAGTGCTTCACCTGCTTTGAATTGCAAGTGCTTTGATAAATGAACTGAGAAGTTCCCCAGCTTCTCCATTCCGTGGGTGAACAGCTCAGTGGCAACTGCCAGAATTAACAGGGTGACTTCCACAGCAGTGCTCACTGACGCCCTGCTGAGGCCTCAGTGCCTCATTCTGCTCCTTTATCCTTGCAAACTCCCTGCTCTTCCAGCAGCAAGGCACGGGTACATTATACATTTTTGGAGATGGGCTCAACAGGCAATGTTTGAATTTGGGTATAAAAGCTTGATTTAAGGATTTTTGTGCAAAATCAACAGCTCAGAAAGCAAACATTCCCTGGTAGCTACCTGTAGGAGAGCAGTTAAAAATGGGAACAGCAGCACTGGGCTTCATGCATCCATAATAGGGAAAGGCACTGTGGTTGGTCCTGCTGGGTTAAGATCCCTTAACTGTGCCAAAGTCAACAATTCACCTGAGTCTGGACAATTCACAACCACATAAAAATGGCAGAGCAAGAGCAAACCCCCCTCAGCCACCCCCTGAGGAACTGACCAGGAACAGGTAAGAACCTGCTGCTAAAGTAACAGCCTTAATCCCACCAAAATGCCTGGGTCAGGCATTTGTAAGGATGGCTGGCACATCCCTCATCCCACCCTACCAGCACTTCTCCAACAGGATGAGGAGTGTGAGGACCCTGGAGCTCCAGGAGTGGGCCCTCCCGGGAGCTCAGTCCCTTGGTCCCTCTGCTCAGACTTTCTCCTCAGTCTCTGTTCAGGGATTTACTGTCGGGCACTTGAAAATTCAGGGCAGGATTTAGGACTAAAAGAGCCCGAGGTCTCCCTTGCTGAAGGGAGGAGGAGTGTTCTCCATCCTCTCTCTAACCCTGTTTGCACAGAGCAGGCAGAGCCCTCTGTGCAGCTGAGACATTGTTGGTGCAGCTGTCTGCAATTCCATCCTGTGTTCCCTGGTAAAAGAACTGCCCGTGGTTTCCCTGGGCTGCCTGCAGTGCCCACCTGCCCTCGGGAGCAGGGATATCCCACTCCTCGTGGTTTCTGGGACTGCTCCAGGTCCGTCAGGGATGCAACGCGCAGCCGAGCGCTTCCGATGTCGGAGGAAAGGGAGGGACCTGCTCAACAGCACCTGCTGAAAGCAAGGTTCCATTTCTGTGGGAACCTAAACTCCCACTTTGCACGGCTGATGCACCCATGGGAAGTTCAGCTTTCTGTTCTTCCAAGGGTCCAGGCTGTATTAAATTTGACATCCCAACGTTAAGGGTTATTATTAACAAGTGACAGCTACTTTAATGTGCCCAAAGTCAGCAGAGGATTCGCCTTCCTGCATGCCAAAACCTTGGATTATTGCAGACAGTGAGCTTTAAGGTCCCCTCCAAGCCAAAATATTCCATATTCTATGATTCAAACCTCTCTACAGGTTTAAGATAAAAACTTTGCTGAGCAGCAAGCAGTGCCTTCTGTGCTACCTCTCAGCTGGGAACTCTGAGTGCTCAGGCTAGGGAGTTACAGCCACAGCATTTGGGTGATAACATCCTGTTTAAAGGACTTTTTCTCTAAGTGCTGAGTATGAACATTTTATTTAAGATGACTCCATTTATGGCTAAAATTCCTATTCCTTATTAATATTACAGACCACCAATGATCCCTGCTCACAGCTACAGCAGCCTCTCGCTCTTGAAAATGTGTTAAAAATCACAAACTGGCACGAAAAAAAATTGTTGGAACAATCCCCATGGTAGAAATGGGCCTTCTGACGGGAAAACTTTTAGCAGTACTATTTTTCCTCCTTTGGAAAAAAAGCCACATTTGCCCAAAGCAAAATGTTGAGCAGGAAAATAAATTCAGTAAAAGTGTTTTTAAAATATTGCTTATAATGGAAGAATTTCAAAACACCTGTGTGTTTGTTCAGTGACTGACTTGTCTCTTGTGGATTTTTAGGTTTCCCTTTCTAACACTTTCTCCAATAAAGCCAGAGGAAATAAATACCTGGCACACGAATCCACACGAGGGGAACAACCAACTCCTCTCTTTAATACCAGGTGAGAGCCCTGGTGCTGGCAGAGGTGGAGCAGGGAACAACAGCATCTCAGGAGAGCTGGAAATAATTAATGCAAAACCCTGCAGTGACCTGGAGTGCTGCAGAGCAGCAGCTTTCCCAGCCTTGGTGGCCTTGAGCTCCTGCAGAGCTCAGCAGGCACCTCTCCCTAATAAGCCTGGAAAAGGCAGTAAGGTGTTCTGTTTTCTCTGGATGATGCCTAGGGAAAAGACAAGCATGTGCAAGTTACCATCTTATTTAAAGGTCAGAAAGAGGAAAAAACTACTTTCCTAGGTGGAAAAACCTCCTAGATTCCCACTGGCACAGAGCCTGCTGCTGGATTTACTCCCGACCCACCCACAGCACGAGCTGATGCGATTGTGATGACCCCTTCTTTCCTTAGGGTAACTCTTACTGGATCCTTACTGCTGACCTGCTTTGACATCCATCTTCATCTGCAGGGCTTGCCTGGGAAGCTGAGCCTGAAATTCTCTCAGAATAAGGAGAACAATCTCCCAGGCTGGAGCTCTGGTAAAGTGAGGTCTCCTGAACTTCTGCTCTCCCTGCCTTTGAAGCCTCTCTGCTTCCACCAGTGGGAATAACACCAGCCATTCCCAGAGGGGAATCCAGGTATTTTTGATCACAGCAAAGGAATCTCCTTTTTTTCTTCTTTTAGGAACTTCAGCCAGGATGCTGCTACACAATATAAGGTTATTTATAGGTAAGAGTGGAGAACAAGAAAACCCAGGAGTCAACAATTTGAACATTCTTGCTCTTGGTTCCATGAGGTGTGACAGGTGTAGCGGTGAGAGCTCTGCAGAAGCTCCCCCAGGGGGACAAATGGGAATTTGAGCCACAGGATATTCCTGTCACTGCCCTGGCCACAGGCTGGGACAGCTCACACAACCCCAGAACGGATTAGGTTGGAAGGAACCTTAAAGCCCATCCAGTGCCACCCCTGCCATGGCAGGGACACCTTCCACTGTCCCAGGCTGCTCCAGCCCCAGTGTCCAGCCTGGCCT
This sequence comes from Promerops cafer, assembly GCA_013398275.1. Lineage (NCBI taxonomy): Eukaryota > Metazoa > Chordata > Aves > Passeriformes > Nectariniidae > Promerops > Promerops cafer. The sequence continues at coordinate 557,697 of VZSE01004604.1, forward strand.
TGGGCACTGCCAGGGATCCAGGGGCAGCCCCAGCTGCTCTGGGCACCTGTGCCAGGGCCTGCCCACCCTCACAGGGAACAATTCCTTCCCAATATCCCACTTAAATCTCCCTTCCTTCAGCTTAAAGCCATTCCCTGTGTCCCGTCCCTCCAGGCCATTGCCCAAAGCCCCTCTCCAGCCCTCTTGGAGTCCCTTCAGGCACTGGAAGTTGTCCAGGTACTTACCAGTTTACTAATGAATCTCTAATTAAATTCTGTTTTCTTCCCAAATCCATAAGCTACAGAAGAGAGCACTATAAAGGTACATGCAAATACCCCCACAAATCTAACATGACAGAGAAATGTGTGTGTGAAACCATAGATATTGGAGAGAAAAGAGAAAGCCAGAGGAAGATTCACCTCAAAGGAAGCCAGAAACCAACACCTTTTTAGCTCATCTACAGACTGCTCAGAGGCAGAACCATGAATGAACCAAGCAAAGCAAGTCTCTTATCAAAAAAACCCTTAAAATAAACCTTGCAGCACCAAAAAAAGCAAAGTTTCAGACTGATTCTAGTTACATTCAGTGTACTCAGAAGCATCTTCCCACTTAACAGGAGTTTTATCAGTTTGCTTATCTTATCTTGATGCTACACCAACAGTAACAGCTTCTCTTTACATTTTAACTCAGGACATGTCAGAGGCAGTGAAAAGTCCCCAGAGATGAGAGACATGAACTCCAAACCTGCACATTCATGAATATGCCAAAAATAACAATGCTCACAAGTCTTTCTGCCAACATGTTCCACCCCATAAGCAAAGACAGGACTTGGAGACTCCCAGAGTGTCAATCCAAGCTAATTTCAGGAATATTTGATGATGCTTCCTTTTGTAAGCATATGTGATAGTTCTAATTCAATGAGGCTTCCCATATGGTGCATCCCTGTTCTTCTTACTATCAACAGTCAGAGGGGGAATGAGTAAATTTGGAAATAAAGGAAACAGCAGTTCCAGGTTTCTCACAATCAGCCAGAAAATATTTTGCTGTACCAGGAAAACTCCAGGATTTGGAACAGAAGGACACAGAAGCCAATCTTCAGTAGCTTTTCCTCAGTGCTGCCTCCCTGTTAGAGAGAGGACACAGCTACAGGCCCTGCTCCTGGGAATCACCAACAGGGACTGTGCAGTTGTCAGACTGGAACCCTGGTGTTTCACACGTGTGAAACTCCACAATTTAGGATTAAAGCTGCTCCCTGTGGCCTTCTGACAGATCACAACCCACCACTGTTGTTTTTAACAGAACTGTCATGAAAACTGCAAAGTCTAAGCAGGTGTATTTTTGCCAGAATATTACCTACATAAAAAAGAAAGCCACACCCTTTGTTCTTATGAGTCAGCAGTCATGGTGAATGAAAATCCCTGCAGGCAGGCACTGGCTGGAGGGCACACCTGTCCCACCTACATGGTGCATGGAAAACCAAGCAGAACTTTTAACATTTTTTTGTTAAATAACCCCAGAATTGGAGGATCTTGTACAAACACAAGCACATGTGTCAGGCACGGAATACTCCCTCTGCCACATCCCCTCAGTCCCCCAAGCAGACCAGCCTGAACAAACCACTTCTGAGCTGCACTTCTGCTTCCCAGCGAGCTCCTCCACCAACGTGGAACCTGACAAGCATTAAAATCTATGTTAGGATTAAATAAGATTTTATTGTCACATTTAACTGCTTTGTCAGAGATGTACATTTTGCAGGTTTCTGTGCAGAATAAAAATGAAGACGGTGGCTGCCAACCTGTCAGTTCTGATTCCAGCATTGACACATTCACACCTGAGCCACAGGTGCTCACAGGTGGTGACTCCACAGCAAGGTCTCTGTCCCAGGGATTGCAACACTCCAAGACAAAATTCCATCCAGTTAAGGCTAATGAGAACAATGTAAAATAGTTAAAACCAGAGCACTAGATGTTTAAAGGTGGAAACACTCGGTAGAAGAGTGGCAATTTTAACATCTCATTTTTTTCCCTAAGTTATTTTGTTTAATTTAGTACAGGTAAGGAGAGGGTAACGAACAGACTTTTGCCCATGGATATGATCCAGAAGACTAAAATTTCAGTGTGTAAATTCGAGACATTTAAAATTTTTAAGCAACTGCTTTGCTGTTCTGGGTGTAAACCGAAGAAGTGGCTATTGATACCTCCAAGTGATAAATGCTGCAGATAACCTCATCTTAAAATGTGTATTTTCTCAATTACACATCAGGGATAAAGTCCAATAATACAAACTTCTTAGTGGCACAATTTCACATATTTTGGGCAACGTTAGCATACAAGCAGTATTTAAATAAAAGTAAGTGCATCCAAACATGAAATTCTCTAAATAAACCACACTTCATTTATCCCAAACGGCAGTTTTCTGACAAGAGCTGTAATTCAAATTAAAATAATCATTTACATGTTTCACCCAGAGGAAAAGAGGTAATAAACCCAGGGGACTCTCCAAACAATCTTCTCCTACCCTATCCCCTATTTATCACATGAAATAACTCATCTAGAAGCGTAAATCCAATACTCAGATGCAAATAAAATGCAAGTAGCAGTCTCTGATGTTTGTAATTTGGAGACTCCAAAGTCCAATCATGATGGAATTTACTACTTCTGTCGGTCATTTACTCTTGTATGTGCACTTCATATTTATGCTTAAAGAACACATGAGACAATAAATGAGGCTAGTGTGGCGTAAAGTCATTGTAAACCCAGTGAAACCAGAATAATTCTATTTATGACATTCATCTGCATGATTTACCAGGCATCCCACCCCCCAACACCCTTTACAGAAAAAAAGGCAACCATCAGTTGAAGTGAGACACATTCTGTTTGTAAAAAAGGTCGAACCAAACCCCTCCTCTGATGAGGGCATGCCCACAGAAGGAGGTTGATGACATCTTTTCCAATCAGGCTTCTCAGAATTATCAAAATTTCTTTGCTTGCAAAGGCCAATTTGGCTTACCATAGAAAGCTATTCTGAAGGCGGCTGATATATTTATTATTCCCTTTCAAAAATTAAAATTCAAGGCATGATAGTGCAAGAGGTAAGTTTTGATTTGAGAACATTATCTGTAGACTAACTGTGCTTAGTTACTACATCCCAATTTATTGTCTTAAAGAAAATATGGCAACAAAAGCTACAAGATCTCTATAAATTTCATTTTGCCTAAATTTACCAGTACATCCATGAACCTCATCAGTATTAGTACAACTTGATTATCCTAACGATTCCATTATAAAACTTGCAAAATGTATCACAAGGTGAATAAACCATCTAGTGCAAGTCTTCTACATTTTGTGTGCACAGTAATCCTGTGTAGTTCATTTCCTCCGGGTTAAATCCCCAAAATCTCTCGGTAACAATTATGAAAAAACAGTGTCACGTGGATTTTTTCTGTTTTCCCCCCTATCAAATCTGAGAAGTTTGAGTGTTCCTGGAATCACCATCGGGATGTGCTGAAGGTCGTGACTCCCTTGTCTGTGAGTATTCACTGTCAGAGGACTCTGTGGGTTCAAGCAAATTCTCATAATCACTGTCTTCTGATTCATCAACATTGTCAGCGAGCGCTCTTTGGGAAGATGGCATGGGTGCTCCATTGCCAGAATATTTCAATCCTGCAGTTGTGGAAACGTAACTGGAAGAACCGACTGCCTGAGGCCGGGGCATGAAGACGCTGCTGCTCTCCAGGAGCCCGGGGCTGCCAGAGCTGTCTTGAGTGGCTGCGCTGAAATCCGAGTACGGCGGGGGAGGATCGGAGACGTCGGAATCCTCAAGCGTGCAGCCTTCCACAGCAAACCCAGTGTAGGACATTCGGGGAACACACATGGGTTCCACGTTATCTGTTGGCATTTGCCTGCTTAAAATTGCCTGCTGCATTCCTACAAAGCAAAGAACAGGGGGTACTTAATGCTTTCTTGGCAACGTGCTCCACATACCTGAGCTGTGACCACCTTGCCTGTCCTCTCTTCTTTCTTTCTGCTTGTTATCAAATGCTCATCCCTGGCACTGCTTTCCAACTCCAGCACTGGATCCTGTCCTCTCAGTCTGCTCTACTCTTTCATGCTTCTGATTTTAGGCTTATAGAGTCACCAGTACACTACCCCTGACATCAAATCTTGCTGCACTGCATCCTACTCTTTGAGCGTGACAAACGCCCCTAAATTTAGCAGTGCAGCCATGAACCTCATCAGGATCAGCACAGCTCAATTATCCCAGTGATCCCATTTCAAACCCAAAATGAGTCAGAAAGCAAATAAACTATCCAAGTGCAAACATGCTACACTTTCATGTGCACGGTCATCCTGTACAGATCATTTCCTCCAGTTTAAGCTCCCAAAAAACACAGCTACAGGATGTTTCCACAGCCTGTTGCTGTTTCCACCTCATCTTTTCTTTGTATTTTTCAGCTCCTTCTCACATCAAAAAGCACCTGTGTTAGGGCTCAACCTGCCTGTTCCTCTCCACCTGTGTCTTATTCAGTAAAACTCAACTCACTTTTCATCCATGATAATTAATATTTTATATTGTATCTTAAAAATATCACTTTGTACTTTCTCTTTCAACGCCCCTTGTGCTAGGGGACAATCTCATAACACCTGCAAAGAAATCACCATGTCTTCTTCCCTCAAATTATTATTTTAAAAACTGCACTCACATTAAAAATCTAAATGATGGAATTATAGCTCGGAGCAGAGCAGAGTATCAGAACAGGAATGTGAAAGTCATCTTAAATGAGCTGATTTTGAAAATAATTTGAGGAAGACGTGCACAGGAATAATGAACTGCAAAAGCTGCAAAATGAGGAACACTTGCATCCTTCTGCAGAAAAGAAACTTGATTTATGTAAACTATAAATATCAATATGCATGAGGTGTGCTCAGCTGTGGAGGTACAGGTATGTCTCATTTCACTGTGGTTGTTAAAAATACAACCAGAATACATGTAACTATGAACACCACAGTTTAAAAAATGGGGAAAACTGGAGAAATGCTACAGAACACAAGGACTCGTCAGAGATCTAATAATCACGACCTAAGAGGAAAGGCTGGAATAACTGGGATTAGTAGGGAAGACTGAAGAAAGCCTTTTATTCTTAAATGTGCCTAAGAGGGTGCTGCAGAAAGGTAAATTTGAGTACTGTACACTAGACACAAGGAAAGACTTCCTGGCAGGAAGTTTTGTCAAGCACTGGGAGAGGCTGAAGTTTTTGACTGGTTCCTAAGGGGTTATTAACCAACAAACCTGCCAGAACTGACACTGGAATGTGTAAGGGACACAATGGGATCAGCTCTATTTACTGTATCACCATATTTCTGGAGAAACCCCAAATGGAGGGTGAGAGTCCCTTTAACCAAGTCACTGAAATGTCTCTTGGGAATAAGAAGAGCACATTCCCTCAAGTGGCTACATAACAGCACCCCATTTCTGGGCCACAGCAGGAGAACTGCAGGGGGAGATTTCCTGGCATCTGCAAGTGCACAGCACTCACCAAAGCCTGGAACATCCTGCTACACATACAGAACTATTTCAGTGATCTGGCAACTAAAGTCTCAGCTGCCTTTTATAATGGGGAGTTTAAGTCATAACCTGGTAACCCAAAGTTTGTAAGAACACCAAGCCCTCACTCAACATTCCCGCAGGAATTGGAATCAAAAGCTCCCTTTTCCTCACTAAAACCAAGGAAATACTCCCAGCATTGGGCAAGTGAGGCAACAGAAGGCCAGATTCAGTAATTAACTACTCACATCTAAATATACTGCAGAGCTCCAAGCTGCATGTTTTCTTGTTTCAGCCTTCTCACATGATTCTCTGCTCTGGCATGAATTCTCAGTCCAGCATTTGCATCTCCCTGGTAGTACCCAGAGCTGAGCACTGACTGCTCTTCCTCCTCCTCCCCCAGCTTTTCCCATCTGTGCTCCAGTCACACTAAATACCCACCTCTGCTTCCCCATAGTAGCAGTTCCCTGCCTACTTCATCTACAGCCAAGCAGGAAACAGCAGTGACTCATTTACTTCCACCTTTTAAATGGTCCTGGGCTAATCCTGGATGTTACCTTATCTTTAAGGTTCAGAGAAAGAAGAACTTGGGCTGACAGATCAAACTGTGCACTAAAATGTTCATGTGATAACAGTACCTTGCTGCCTGGAGAAAATTAAAATACCAGTCACAGCAGCAGCAGGCCCATTGCAGAGTATAGGGACCTAAATCACCTTTTTGTCACACATTGCTTTAGGTAACAGGATACAGAAATAATAAAAACCACCTCGTAGCTAAAATGACAAAATTTCATTACTGGCTTATCATTTCAAAACATGGGTAAAAAGAGGCAGTGTTTGCTGAAATGTGTAATTTGCTTATGAATTATTTAGGTTTTTATCTTACTTCCCATTTGCCTATTCTCTGCCCCTACTCTCTACCTTCAGTCTTCCCTTGCACTCACAAATTCAATTAGATCAGCAGTGCCTCTTTGGAAAGAGCCAACTGCTTCACAAAACTCATCTACTGCTAACCAAAGTCTCCTGAGGCCACACTCAGTTTTTAGGAAGAAGGGACAGTGTGGCAATCAGCCAAATCTGCTCACACAGCAAGGTTCACTGACTCAGGAAATTATGGAGCAGCAAAATAAGATGAACAACACCTACAAAGACTTACTTCAACACTTAAAAGTGGTATTTCAGTGCTAAACATCTTTACCATTAAGTCAGCAAATGGGAGTGGGAATAAAGACTTCATAAAACCATGGATAGCTCCTGGCCTGTGAGCACAGTACCCTGTTTCTTTCCCTCAAAAAGAATCTCTCCAGTATTTAGCTTTTCTTTTTCCACTTTTCTTTTCCTACAGCTTATCTTTTCCTGTGTTATTTCCAGAACTGACTTGCTCATTCTTTCTTTACAGTGTTGTCTCTCCTGTATTTTAAGCTTGCTAACCCTGGATGATTCCAGCAGAAATACCTGCAACACAACACTTTCACAGCTCAGGTGTCACTCAACATAAATCCATCATATTGCCCTTCCCAATGGGACCTTTTTTCCCATGAGTTACCAGCAATACAACAATTATTTGAACTCCACAAAACCTTTTCTCCTCACAGCATCTACTTCTGAAAAAAAAAAGGGAATTAAAAGGCAACTTACTTATTTCTTGTTCTTTTTCATTCTTCTTCTGTGCGATTTGCCTTTTCAACTTGTTTACATCAGCTTGAAAAGATTCAACAACACGTTCACTTTTTTCTACATCTATACATACTGCCTGGGAGGAAAACGTAAGGTATGCTAAGATTGGGCAAAAATATAGGAAAGAGTTTCAGGACAACATTAATAGAGCTACTGCCAGATAAGAAGCCATTGAAGCACAAAACTAAAAGCAGGATTTAACTGTAGCAGAAATACTCAACCTCAAGATTGTTTTCTTTACTGGCTGTTGCTGCATCATAGGAAAAGCATTTCCAAATAATGCATCATGACAGAAGATTTGTAATAAGATCCAAAGCTGGTTAGTGTCCAACATCCCTGGAAGTGCTCAGGATGGTTGAGGCTTGGAGTGGAAGGTGTCCCTGCCATGGCAGGGGGTGGAATGAGATGAGCTTTAAGGTCCCCTCCCACCCAAAGCATTCTGTGATTCTATGAAATTAAGTATTGGTCGTGATCACTTCCAGCCATGGTGATTCCACCACTGTCCTGAACAGCCTGTTCCAATGCCTGACAGCCCTCTCAGGGGAAAAATTGTTCCTCATCTCCAACCTAAACCTCTCCTGGTGCAACTTGAGGTGGTGTCGCTTGTTACTTGGCAGGAGAGAGCAACACTGTCTCCCCTGAGCCTCTTTTTCTCCAGGCTAAAGAAGCCCATTTCCATTTTCCCAGACAGTAACTGAAACAACAGCAGGAGCACAGAGGATAGCCCTGCTCCTGGCAAGAACAGCATTACAGAAGGATGCCAGTAGCTAATGGGTACATCTCTGAAGAAAAACGTCCCTATTCCTGAAGCTGCTGTGGAAGTGTCTGCCTCATCCACCTCCCAAAGGAGGCTGGAAGGTGCAGCTTCCCAGTGAGAAAGAGCAGCTGCCCCGGTGCAGGCAGGTGCAGGGGATGGCTGGAGGGATTACTCCTTGCTCCCTGCTCCAGGGGCCAACCAGAGAGCTGAGCTGGAGCAGAGACACAAATCCCCCAGGGCAGATGTAAAGGAAGGCCTGGGAACAAGCTGTGACTCCAGCACAATTAGCAGATGTGTGAGCTCCGGGGGCAGCACAGCTCCACTGCTCTTCACACAGGACAAGCTGTGAACTGACAAGCTCACAATGAGCAGAGCTGACACTCGAGGCATTTTCAGATGCTTTGGCACATTTGGAGCAGGATTCACTCATGCTCCACACAAAATGTTCACAAGTTTTAACTAACAGATGGTGCTCTGCTCATGCTCCATACCCAGAGCCAGGAGTCATTTTTAAACCTCTGCAAATCCCTACAGCCTTCAGCAGGGCTTCTCTTACTGCAAACCCTTAAAAATGACTAACACCTCCCATAAATCACTAAGTATTACATCATTTACTTGCAAAAGAGAAAAAATTGGTGCTATTTGTACCAACCACTTTCACAGAAGCCACTGCAAATGCTCACATTAAATAGAAACTGAAATATTTAATGTTAACGTCAGTCTTACTTTCCTACAGTTCATGATAATTGTTTATGAGCTCTAAAAATCTGAATCTCCTCCACTCCTGCTTTAACCAAAGGATGAATAAAAGATGCCACATATATACAGACCAATATGGAGTAAAGGATGTTACCTGTACTTTTTCCTGAAGTGCATTATAAACCTGATAGATAGCCCTGATGTCCTTCATCACTCCATCTTTGTCAAAAAAATCAGTACTAAAAAAAAAAAACCAAAGCAGAAATCATTAGTGAGAAAAGACAATACAAGTTTCTAGCTCATACTGTCTTTGAATTCCTGTTAAGCAGTCTATCACTGTATTTTTAAAGTGCATCTTATTGCTAAATATGTTATTTTAGCAATAGTATATTGCTAAAAATGTACCATGCTGTCATAAACAAAAATTTGGACAGCAGCATATTCAATACCAAAATTCCTTCTCAAACAATAAAGTCTCATTTGAATGAGATTACACTTCTGCCAAAATCTTTAAGCTTGTATAATTTCATTGTTAACAGCCAGAAAAGCTACTTTGAACTTATGGCATTTAACTGCAAATACTTAAGAAAAACAGAAAGAATTCAATGCTTCTGAGGCAGAGTTCAAGTGCACACAGAATTCCTTGGGGAGGTGGGTGGTTGGTGGAAATCAAGTCAGAAGCTTCCAGCCAGAAGGGCCCCAGCATGGACTGGGGCTACACCAACTCTGCTTTTCTGAAGAGTGCACTGAGTTCCCTTGGCTCTTCCAAAAGATCCAATTCTAACCAGGAAAAAAGCACACTGGGAACTGACCACTCTCCTCCAGAACTGATTTTCTGCTGCTCAACATGCACATTTGCAGTATTCTCTGTGAGGTACAGAGTGTAGTGCTTGATGACTACTTTATTTAAAAAGGGAAAGTCCTTACCCGTGTTCCTTAATAACTTTGGCATAATTCTGAGAAGTATTTGGCACTGAAGAAACTTTGTATTCCTGTTGACTAGTGTTGCCTAGATTAGGAATAGTAAGTGACACCCTTTGATTATACCTGCAGAGAAAGTTCAGGAAGAGTTTTTAATTCATTTGAAGATTCTTTACAAAAGCCTTGATATTACCCCATCCCTCTGATGATCAGAACTCATCTAATTTTAAAGCTTCTGCATCAGGTTTGTTATAAAAGTAGCTGAATATTACCAGTTGTGTTCAAAATAATGCTGGATCAAAAACCCTTAACATAGAGCTACCTCTACATCTCCAAGAAACTTTATAATGTGCAAACTACCAGAGATGCATTCAGATCAACTAGAAGAAACATGGTAGTGACATCTGATGGCTCTTAAAACAGATTTTTTTTTTTTGTCTGATGATTTAGAGATTGAAAAGAATTTTTGCTCACCGTAATTTTAATTTATAAATTACCAAAAAAACCCCAAACCTGTCATCATTAATAAGCACCCCAAGACATGATTGGACAAACACAAAGCTTTAAGTGTAATTGTACAGACTCCTAAACAGTTTAAAGAATAGCAGCAAAAAGCAGAACAAAGAATGAGGACTGGTTCATTGAGAGAGTTTGCTTACCTTCTGTTTGGTCTAAAAAGCACATATTCTAAAGCATGTGTTGAGTTATTTGCAGTGGAAATGAAGCTGAAGAGAAGGAAGACAAGATCAGGCACTCCAAGGATGTGTGTCAGCTGTTTATGAATGATGTGCTCTCTGTATGACATCTGCTGCTGAGTGTTTCTCCTAAATCTGTACCATCCAATAACGTTCTGTAATCAAAGTACATCAGGAAAAACCCACAGTGTTACCTGAGAGACACAGATTTACCTCCTGAGAATAAAGGGGTTGAAATTGAATTGTTGAACCATTACCCAAAAGCTTTAGGACAACAAAATCTGAATTCCTTGAGATTTGACTTTGAGATGGTCAATACAGCCCTACACTTTTGGATACCTACACTTAAATCCTTTGAATTTCTTCAGGGACATTAGACATTGCCCCCAGTTTAATCTAAGCACCACAAATCCAACAACTTCTGTACAGGATAAGCCCTGGATCAAAACAAACCATCAGATTTGTGAAGGAAAGTATTTATTCTATTTAACTACCTTTTTTATTTTTTTTTTCATTTGTTTTCCAAGCCCACTCTTTCTAATGTCTGCATCAGGAGGAAAATATAGAAAACTTACTTTTCTTCTGTCTTTGAGAATCCTGTCCAAACTCTCCTCATTAACTTTGCCTGCATAGTCATAAAAGCTTGAAAAAAAAAGGAGGAGAGAAAGGTAGGTACACAGTTTATACACACATATTATACATAAAGTAAATAATTTATACTTTGAGTGTTCTACAAGTAGATGGCATTCTAGACAATACAAAGCAACTTCCAGAGCCTTACTTTTACCAACAGAAATGCACTGTGCAATTTTATTTTGACCAGCATTCTGTAAAACCCTGCTTTGATAATCAGAAGCCTACCAGCCCAGAAGAAATGACAGCAGGACCATTTTAGATGCAACTCCAAATCAATTTCTTGAGCTCCAATCCTGCCATTGCACTCACATGGCTGGATCCTTGAAGCCAAAAGAGTCAGCAATAATTCAAAGTATCATGGTCTTTCCATATGGTTCTGTTTCCACAGCTGAACCCAAACCCTGACATGTCATTATTTTGTGGACGTGACAGATTTAGGAATTTATAAATCTACCTATGCAGACAGGGTTAGGTATTCAGGTAGATCAGAGTGCATGATAAAAGGAAAAACATTTGAGAATAGATTCCTCCTTGGTCTCTTTCAAGAGCTGACATGAACACCAAAAGCAGCACAGGAAAACACTCTGGTTTAGGGGTCTATGGCTTCAACTTTTGGGGGGTGGGGTAAAAAACCACCAAATCCTGGGCTCAGTGCTTGGCTGGTAAATAAGGGTGGAAACACCATTTGCTTCAAGGTGTAAGTTGTTGGGAAAACCCAGACTACAACTAATGACAAATTTGAGACACTATGCACAATACATATGCACAATTTTTTCAATTTGTGTTTGCAATACTTGTTTATAATCCTGGATATCCAACTCTTTCTGTGTCTGTGCTTTATAGGAATAACCACCAGAACACTCTGCTCCTGAGATGAAGTGCACAAGCTGTGAGAGTTTCTGCTGCTGTGCAGTGAATGAATTCATCAGCTCTCCTGAGCAGCAGCACTCAGTGAGATCCTGCCTGCTCCCCTTCCTCCATCAGATCTGCCACTAACAACCAATTCCTTGCCTGGGGGAGGCAGGCAATGAGTTCCATGTGGATATGTGCTGCACAAAGCATCCCTGGGTTCCAGGAGGAGCTGACCAGACACTGGATATTATGTCCATGTGTGGAGTCTGCAGCATTTAAATCACTGGGTTAAGAGTACCCTCTCTGTAATTATCAGCCAGCAAGTGACTGACTGCAGCTTTTCTCTTTAATGTAGCCAGTGTCAATCATAATGTCTAAGCTACTGTGTCTTCTTCATTGGCTGGGAATCTCTCAAGAGGAGAGGAGATTAATTGGGAATTCCTTCTCAAAAGGAATTCTAGACAGCACTTTAGAAGCCATCATTGTGTAATAAGTGAAGACTATAGAGAAAATCTACATGTAAATAGATGGAAGCTGTTAAATAGAATATATTACCCCCATATTTAATTTAAATTCTGAAGTTACGAAGATCCGCAGGCAAAAATAACTAGAAAGCTGAAAATTTTACAATAATTAGCTGGTGCAGGTTGGTACCACTAAGCACAAACCACCTTGTTAACCCAGCAGGTTACCAGGGTTAGGGCACACAGGGGATGCTGTGACCCACCAGGCCCAAGCAGAGCCAGCCTAAGACTACAATAATTTAAATTGATTTTGACATTCATCCTCATCATCAGAGTGATATGAGCTGACCTGACTGCTGCCCTACCTCCACCAGCTACACGAGATGGAAATCCACAGAGATAGAGAAACAAACCCCTTCCAAGCTACACTAAAACTGTAAACTACTTTGATTTTTGTGGTTGGTACCACTTCCAATTGTTTCTGTAAAACCATCAGATGAGCAAACACTGCTAGGGACATTTGAAATGCTAATACATTGCAGGGAGCTCCCTATTTTTATATTCTGCAGCCACCACAGCAAGACAACAAAAGAAGCTTACCTAAAGAGTTTTGAACAAGGCTCATGGTTATGGATTTCTGCAACAACAAACAAACAAAAAAAAGTGACATATGTCCAACTGCTCCAGGCAAAGAGAAATTACAGTGGCATACTTGGCATGAACTTTCTACATCAGAGCTACTGAGCAAGAAACATTTGTGTCAGACCACACACTGCCCTTAATGTCTCAGCACTTGATGACACAGCACCATACCCAGAAAACTGCCTTCACTTTATCATTTGCCCTTTTACATAGAAAAATATTTTAATAAGCAAGGCATACACTTGCTCAGATACAAAGAGATTTATCTGAGCCTCAAATACACACTTTTGATACTATTTGATAGTTATTAACTTCTCACAAAGGCATTTCTGATTTTTGTTTTCTTTTTTCTACACCTTTCCACAACAACTTACTTGCATCCATATACACTGTTTATTACAGCAGCAAGGAATAAAAAAGGGATGGGGAAGGGAATCACTGAAATATTATACATTGCAATGTTTAAAGAGGCATGGCAAAGAGAATCTCTAATGAGAAAAGGGGTTAAAAGCAATTTCAAAACATTTAGCTGCACTTTATATTTCTGTTACATGAAATATTAAAAAGTCAGGGCAGTGTTTTTTCAATGAAAAGGTTGTGATAAATGCTAAGATGCTAATTTAATCAGCAAAGGTTGTAACATGTCAACAGTCTCAGAGGAGAGAGAGAAAAGAGTAAAAATCCAATCTTACATTGTCTTTCCAACACCAAGCATGACTTATTGTTTCAGGGGCTTGGAGCAACCTGGTCTAGTGGAAGGTGTCCCTGCCCATGGCAGGAGGTGGAACAAGATGGGGTTTAAGGTCCCTTCCACCCCAAACCATCCTGGGATTCTGTGCTGACACAGCACAGATACTTCCAGCTCCAACAGCAGAACCCCACTGGAGCTCAGCAGTAGCTCTGAACTGCCTCCCTGCACTGATTCACCACCTGCTGCTCGGGGCTGCCATCTCAGCACAGGCACCAGGGGATGGATCACAGCTCCCAAGAACAGCAGCCAGCACACATCCACATCTCAGCACATTTGGTGTCTATCAAAACAAGGCCCTGAGCATCCATTCCAGGCACACTGCCTGAGAAACTGCACATTCTCACTGGCAAGAACTCCTCAGGATGCTGCTGTTAGAGTCACTGACTCCTTTATTTGATATAAAATTCTATCAACTCTAATATTTTCACACCATCATGCAGGCATCTGTGGAAACAATCTGCTAACAAAGCCTGTAAGTACAATTATTCCAGCTTAGACCAATTCCTTCCAGCAAATGCATTGACTGCAACAACATTCTTGGTTCTTGGGTAACCATGTTGCTACACAGAGCTTGTGTTTTGAGAAACAGGAAACAAGAAGCCTCCTGCTCAGACCCCATGAAGCAGCCAACATTTTAAATTTAAGGTTTACACACTGACTTATTTATATATATATCTATATATCTAGTACACATACTATGTCCACACAGTTAGGTATTTAAAAACCACCACTAAGGAGACACAAAAGAAAGTTAAAATCATCTGTGACAAGTGTCACAAAACTGTCAATCTCGTGAGCTGAACTGGGAGTCCAAGAGTTAATGTTGATTAATAAATATTGAAGTAGAAATGGCAAATAAAATATCCAGAAGGTCTTCAGGAGTGGGTGATTTCCATTTTCATAAAGTCACTGTAAGCAATGTGACAAAGGGGTGATTTACAAAGGGAGCAATTTTTAACACCACAAACACTTGGTTTAGGAAACCAGGCCAAGGCTGCAGGTGGTGACATCACTGCCAACAATAACCAAGATCAGTGACCACTGAAGAGCAAGGTCTAATTTAAAAACCTAGAAATGACTGGGTCTCAGTTTTGTCTGGACACACAGAGCCATCAGCAACACTCTGACAGTGATTATATGCAAACACAAAAAATGCTGTGCCTTTATCTTCTGTAATTTAGCTCATAACTGACACTTCACAGTCAATTTATCACCTGTGTTCTCTTAGGAATAACCAGAACAGGAAACTTCTCAACCTTCTGGAGTGCAGAGCACAAAGCCATCACCACTGCAAGGTGGGAAATCTCTTGGGATGTAATGTGGTACCACTGCACATGTTCACAGATCACCTGTTTTGTGTCAGAATAACATCTGAGAGTCAACCCAGAGCTGTTTGTGTTTTCATTGAGCTTTATGCACACCCTGCTTTGTTATCTGGGATCACATTCACAAAGCCAGGTATTTAAGGAGATTTAAATATACTTTAACAGCTGGTTATATATCCAGAAAGAAAAAAAGGAGTTTCTTTCAGGGCCTTCCTGTTTTCTATAAACCAAACATGCAACAGCTTCTCACTCATGTCTAAAAACATCTCCTTCAACCAACACTTAACAGCAAGATCTTTGATCTTTGTTCAGTTTTCACAACACATCAGCTGTACAGAACTTGTGCTTATCAACAAATTGTCTGACAAATATTCCTTGTCCAGTCCTGCTGGGACAGTTTATGATGTCACCAACTCCCAGCCATCCATCCACTGCTACTGAAAATCTGCCCCTTTCAGTATCAGTAAATCGAGCAATGAATTGATTTTATTTTGAGCAGATGCTGCATTTAGACAACTGTATTAAGCAGGAAACCCCACAGTAATTTTTCCATCATGGAATGCAGACAAGTATCTTCAATAAATAATCTTCCCTCCATAAAAGAAGGTGCATAAAACCCCTGTAACTTGAAAATATTTGTTTCCTTTCCTCACATCTCAACCACAAACACACAGACACTGTTGCAAATGGGATGCTGAAAGTCTGACACACCCTGTGATGGTCTCACTGCAGAAGCAATTCTTAATGAAAGCTCCTGAAAACGTGAAACCTGAGCAGTGCCTATTTCAGAAAGACTCGAAGTTACATCACTTACCTATCACTTGTAGAAATTCAGTGTTGCTGATCTGTGAATCACTAATGCTAAAAGTCTCTTCTTGTCTCACCTCTCCCAGCAGAAATCCTTCCTGCAATTTTAAAAGACAAAGATTAAAAAGAGAAAAAAAAGTCCACTATATGCAGTCGTTCACTGTAACTTTCTTAGCTTCAAACTGAAACAAAGATGAAGTTTGAAAGACACATCTGAGCTGCAGTGGGTATAAACTGCCCTGAGGTTTTATGAAAGCTGATTTTCTGCTTTGCCAGCATCCTTTTACAACACTACAGGGATGGGCTGTCCAAAAGGAGCATTCTACACACAACTTACACAAGGCAAACACATCACAAAAGGGAGGGCTCAGCCCCAGATACAGGGGGAAAAGAAGGAGGCCTGAGCACGATGCTGCTCTGCTCCAGCAAAGCCAAGGGAAGAGGAGTTTAAACCTGCAGGGACTTACAAATTTTAGTGTGGAGACTGGGCTGGACCCTGAACAACACCAGGGACTGCAAAACCCAGAAGGCAATTAAAAAGTAAGGCAATTTTAAGGTAAATTAATTTATTTTCCATCGCTACCCAAAATGAAGGAGACTGAGCTGGAATCAGGAGGTTCTGGCACAAGGTGCAGAGGAAAAGAGCAAGCTCAGGCTAAAAACGTGCCAACAAAACCGAGGGATTCGGGAACACCCTGGCTCTGCAGTGCGCCCGTGGTCAGTCGCAGCTGCTGGAGAGCCGCTCATGGAGCTTCTACAGGAGCGTTTTCCTCCCACAGCCCGTGTCCTGCGGGAGCCTCACCCCGCGGGGAGCACCCCACATCCCGCCTGGGGACCCCACATCCCAGAGAACAGCCCGGACATCCCATGGACGGCACCCCTGGTACCCCACATCCCGGGGGCAGCATCCCCGGACCCCACATCCCGCTCCGACACCCCACACCCCACTCAGACACCCCACATCCCGGGGACAGCATCCTGGGGACCCCAGACTGCGGGAGAAGCACCTCGGGCACCCCACATCCCAGGGAGCAGCCGGGACACCCCACATCCTACCCGGGAAGGTGCAAACCGGGCACCTCATATACCGGGAACCCCGCGGAGCATCCGGGGCACACCACATGCCGGACACTCCACACCCCGGAGATAGCCGCCCGGACGCCCCACATCCCGCCCGGCNGCCCCGCGGGCCCGGGGCGGCGGTGGGGGGCACGTACGTGGTCGGCGCTGCTGTTGGCGCTGCAGTAGCACACGGAGCTGAAGGTGTAGCCGGAGATGGACGCCGCCATGACGGACACACCGCCGCCGCCGCCGCCACGGCGCACGCGCGCCGGACGCACGCCCGCTTCCGGCGGCGCCGCGGGGCTTCATGGGCAGTGTAGGCCCGGGGGGCAGTGGGGTACCAGCGTGGGAAGGGTGGGAAACTGTGGGAGCCGTTGGACCACTGAGTTTGGAACAGACCCCCGAGCCCATCGAGCCCAGCCTGTGACCGATCACCACCTTGTCACCCAGCCCAGAGCACTGAGTGACACGTCCAGGGGTTCATTGGACACCTTCAGGGGTGGAGACTCCACCACCTCCCTGGGCAGCCCTGTCCAACCTTTAACACCCTCTTTATGAAGACATCGCTTCTGGTGTCCACCCTGAGCCTGCCCTGGCCCAGCCTGAGGCCGTTCCTTCTGCTCCTGTCCCTGCTCCCTGGGAGCAGAGCCCGACCCCCCCGGCTGTCCCCTCCTGGCAGGGAGTTGTGCAGAGCCATAAGGGCCCCCTGAGCCTCCTTTGCTCCAGGCTGAGCCCCTTCCCAGCTCCCTCAGCCCCTCCTGGGGCTCCAGCCCCTTCCCAGCTCCGTTCCCTGGACACGCTCCAGCCCCTCAATGTCTCTCTCGTCGTGAGGAACATTGATGTGCTGGAGCTTGTCCAGAGGAGGCCACAAAGATGAAGAGGGAGATGGAGCCAGGCTGGGAGAGCAGGGTGTGCTCACCTGGAGAACAAAAGGCTCCAGGGAGAGCTCAGAGCCCCTGCCAGTGCCTGAAGGGGCTCCAGGAGAGCTGGAGAGAGACCTAGGACAAGGGATGGAGGGGCAGGGCAAGGGGGAATGGCTTCCACTGCCAGAGGGCAGGGTTAGATTGGGAAGAAATGCCGCGGTTCGCACACACGGAGCTGTACAGGAGGCACCTGTGCGGCAGTGCTGTTTATCACTCTTATTTTCTTATTAAAACACCTTGCAATAAACCTTGAAACAGCAGTAACGTCTGTGACATATGCAACGAATAAATTCTGAACAGAAAAAAAACAGTTCTTTTAAGTATTGCACTGATTTTCATCGAATCACGGAACGGTTTGAATTGGAAGGGACCTTAAGGACCATTTACTTACAACCCCTGCCACGGGCAGCGACACCTTGCACAGACCGGGTCGCTCCACGCCCCATCCAACCCGGCCTTGGACACTCCCAGGACGGGATCTCAGGTGATCAGCGACCAGAGCCGCAGGGATTAAAAACCATGGGAAACCACGGCAGGTTTCGGAGCGGGCCGTGCCCCCCTCACGGCCGGATCACCGAGCCCGGGTCCTCCCGCCCGGGAGCGGCCGCGGCCGCTCCGCCCGCAGCGCTCGCTGGTTCCGGGGCGTGCCGGGCATGGCGCTGGCCGGGGACGAGCCCTTCAGCCCCTCGGTGCTGGGCACCAGGGAGCAGTGAGTGCCGGGGCACGGGCGGGCACCGCGAGTGCCCCGCCGGGGGCGGGCACGGGCGGGACGGGGCTCGGAGCCACCCGCGCTCTGGAAGGTGGCCCTGCCCAC
>VZSE01004614.1:1634-18854 GCA_013398275.1 Promerops cafer
TTGCACCTTAATTTGTTGACTTCTGAATATTCCCACCGGATGAATGTCAACATCAGAAAAACAAAGTTTGAAGCCAAGCTGTGAGAAATTAAGAAGGTGTATGAAGTCTGCAGTCCTGATGCACTGGTTGTGCTGAATAACAGGATTTTCTAATCTGCTGCCATTGTTCTGGCACATTGCAGATATTTATATTCACATCTGAGGTAAATATATATATATATATGTATGTTTAAATAAATAACTGCAGGAAAAAAAAACAGAAGTACAAACAGAGGTTTGATGTGCTGAGTGGTATTTATTATCAGCAATGTACTAGACACATTTATAATGTGCCTCTTATTGCTCTTTAATCTTAGGCTTTTTTTATTATTTTTATTCCATTATTTTTAGATTTCCTGATGGTTTTAGTCTGTTCCACACTATTGTCCAGCAGCCCAATAATTTCTACTGTATTATGACAAATGGGTATACTTCAGAATTTCCTTAATGAAAAGAAAGAAAATCACGATAAACTCCTAAAACAACAATAGAGGAAAATTTAATTAATTACATATATTTTATTAGACATACTGTGGTATTCTGAAGACCAGGTCACCATCTTCTTCAAAGCACTAAAGTTGACTACAAGCCATAGAGAAAGAAGGTGCATAATTTCAATTGTTTTTACTTCAAATTATGTACAGTAAGTGCATGAAATTAAAATAAGACCAAAAATTCTAATATAAGACAATAAGAACATCTTTTCTCATTATTTCTTTTTGCTCCTATTGAAAGAGATAGAGCCTTTGAAATAAATCATCATCTGGAGCAGGTCATACCACTGCAGCTTGCCCTGTTAATAAAAAAAGCAAAGATTCACAAGCAAAGAATCACAAAGAAAAGGGAAGATAACATCCTTTATTTGGAAAACACATTGCAAACACAATAAACATTGAACTCATCACCTGAAACTCCAAGAAGTATAATAATGTTCCTAACATCTTTCAGGTGAAAATAAAAGCCAAAACCAAAGCAAAATGGAAAGATGCCATCCCCTGCCCCTCAGACACACACACACTCTACCTGAGACCATTTAAAGAATTTCCCTTTGCATTCAATTCCCCAGAGAGGCTTCTCAAAAGTTACAGCTCATTTCTGAAGTAATTCTACAAAGTGACCAAGTGCCCCCAATTTTAATGGACTGTATCAGCCTTGCAGGGATGGTTGCAGCAGTAAGTTGTGCCTTTTAAAGCCACGAGCTGGAAAAGCACAGTATTTGCTGACTTTCTGAAAGAGGACAGTCTAAAGAATTTTTTTTTTTTTTTTTTTTCCATAATCAAGCCCCCCAGCATTCACCTCACACAAGGATATTTTTGAGAACAGCTTCAGCCTTTCCTGGGTGCTGAAACTGAAGCCAAAGAGCATTTTCTTCACAGTCTGTGTTTGCTGAGGATGCTGAATGTGTATTTATAGCCTGTAATGGTCCTTCCCCAGCAGCCCAGAGCAGTGGAACTTGATGGCTTGGAGCTGTTCAATGTTTATTTCCAGTTCATTTCCAGCTGCAATGAAATACCAGGATCTCCCTCACTTTAAAGTGGGGAAGTACCAAGTGCTTTTTTGCCAGATATCAACTGCTCCCAAACTACACAGAGCAAATGGAAATGTCTGAATAAAGATTCATACAGCACAACTAGAAAGGCCATTTAAAGTGTAACAGATATCTTAATAGCTACAAAGCATTTTGAATTTTGACCAGAATCCTTGGCTGAAATAGCATGAGATGCCCAAAAGGCTATTCTGAAAAGGAACAAATAAAAAATGTAAACCGACATTTTCATAACCTTTCACTCTTTGCTTTTCCTTCTTTTAAGGCTTACTAATTATTTAATTGAAATGGAGTTTCCACACAATTAAAAAGTCTCACGGGCTATTATTAAGCTGTGCAAGAAAGCAGCTTAATAATAAAACAGCAAATCACATGTCATCATTTTACCCACAACCACAATGAGAGGTTTTGCAGGGAACTTTCTGCTGCACTGAAATCAGTGCTCAGGGAAATAGAATTTTAAAAGGAAAATATGTGAGTGAGAATATTGATGGTAAGAATTACAGAAAATGTGGGCTTTTTCCTTTAAGTACAAAGTGAAATCAAAGTCAGTAAACGAAGCACATCTCTCTCATTTCCTACAAGATAAACTTACAAATTTTGACAGAGACATTAGGCAGAGCATAATTTGGGCATGAATAGCCCAAAAGATTTTTAGCCCATGTATCACACCTCAGTAATGCTGTAGAATTATGAATGTATGTATAGAATGCCTCACTTCCAAATTAGACTCAAGATAACCTAAGCAAGATATAATCTCTTCCTAACTATGCAGACTTGTGAGGTTTTACAGCAATTTAGCTTTATGTACATCAAAAAGGGGAAAAAAACCCTGTTGTTCTGTGTTCTTAATATGCTGAAGTTGTGGAAGACTTCATATTAAATGAGCCACAAGAAATTAAAGTCAATCAGAACCCAGTAGTGCTCAGCTGTGTCAATTCTATTATTTGAATTTGAAGATGAGGATGCTGGATAAAGGGCATAGACAGGAAATGGAAAGACATTTTTGTACACTGATTTTGCTACTACAATTGTGCAGACAAAACACATTGCTGCACCCCTCCAGCCTGAACTAAGGCTTAGTGAAAATATGTGGCATATAAAACATATGAGACAGAGTAAATGCTAGTCAGGGGTAAGTTGGGAGAATGAGGAAAAAAAAAGGGAAGAGTCAGGCAGGAAATTCTGCTTATACAGAAATCCATTGAAAAAGAAAGGATGTTTTTTATTCTTTTTTTTATTGCAAGTTCTGATTTTCATATGGCTAAATTAATAACAATCCTTGTCCAAAAGCATATCCTTTTCTCTGTGAGTACAAAATATATGTCAGCCAATTAAAAAAACAATTCATCTTCATTTTGAGCAAAGCAAAGCCTCTTTTCTGTACCACGAATCTCAGAGTCAAGATGGGAGAGAAAAACAGGGACGCTATGCATTTGCAAATGTAAGCTTTTATGTTTATTTGTTTTTCTCTAGTTTTAGTTTTTTTTAAATGGGTCAATTCTTGCTCAGCAAAGGGAAAAAAAAAAGCAGAGTGAAATCAGTCTGCAATAAAATTGAAAGTAAAAATTTTAAGCAAATATAAATATTTAAAGCAAAACACAAGCTGTATTTCTGAAATCATACCAGAGGTACATGTTGGAATTAGGACACTACATCTCTTACATTTTGTGAGGAACTCCTTAAATTGATCTTTTTCCTTTATTAGTTCTTTTTTATTGCATCCATAGAACTTGAACAGAAAAAATGTAGTTTGAGGGTAACGTCAAAACCACAACTTTAAAAAAAACACTTCTCTGATAAAATAGAGCCAGTTCTTTCACTACCCTCCTTTAGTTTTCCAATGTAGTGATCAGGAATGCTGTTTATTTTACTTTCTGTCTGCAGCTTCTCATTTAAAAGTCTCAAACCATCCTCATGTGGTTTCTCAGTACCTGGTTGCTAAGAACATGACTGATCTTCAAGTACTTAACTCATTCTAAAATATTTTGTTTCTGCTGAATAGTTTTTCAGTTTATTTAAAAAAAGTCGTTACCTAAAAAAAAAATAAACTTTAATGGCTTTTACATTTTGAGTCAGAAAAGCCAAACAAACCTTTGTATTAGCACTGATTTATTTCTAAAATATTCATATAGCAAAAAATCCACCTTCCTGGGGAAAATTCCTAATGCCTGATGTTGAAAATACATCTTTTATAAGGAGTCAACATTATCAACTAGCAAAGAAAGCCAAAGGAGACAAAACAAACTGGTATTTGCACAGAAAAAGGAAGTGATTCTTTCATTGGATGTTTTATTAAATACATTAGGAATATATAAATAACTGATTATTTTGTAGTTTTCATAGACTTATCAGAAAAAAATTTGTGACTGTCTTGTGGCCCTCCTCATTGTGCTAATATCGAAAAGCAAAATTTTCAGTATTAAAATCAGGAAAAAGGACTTCTGAATATTTTAATGTCTATTAATGTGAAAGATCTTGACTAAAATTCAGAATTATTCCCTGCTACAGCAGCTGTGCTGGCCGGATTATAAATAGATCATGATTCTTTGTACAGTATTAGTTGTAAAAATATTTAAGGTTTGATTATTTTCTCCTATTTCATGAAAGCCATAAAATTTATTTAACCTAACTATGGAACAGCACAAGTTAAATGGATACATTGTCACTGCTGATTAATACCACAGATGTTTATGATTAACTAAAGTGCTAAAAAGCTCTATATATGCATAAAAAATAAGAAGATTCTGGCCCCAAAATATTTTGCGTGCGTTGAACATTAGGTATTGTCCTGTGTTAATCTTCTCTGTTTCTTAAAAACAATCTAAATAAATTTGTCTAAAAATTGCAATAGACCTGATAAAATCTAGCACTGTCTTGATCTCTCAGAGAGACATCTCACACATACTTCATGTGAATGAAATTGCTTCTCAATATCACAAAAATAAAATTCTTTTTTCCCTGAATCTGAAGTCTCTGGAGTTTCCTGATTCTGGAAATTAATTGCATTAGTCTACAGGTAGAACCAATGCTTCATCTTTTCAATCACTTTTGGTCTAAAAAATTAGAAAGAGAAAAATAGCTAAACCCCTTCTGCATCATATCAAACACATTTTTTAATCTTGTAAATCATTCTCTTTCATCACAGCATTGTAGAGAAATAAATACTGAAAGCACTTGGGAAAAAATTCATTCATCATGAAGGGATGTCAGCTTTGGAATGTTTTGTGTAAGGAATCTCTGGACTTGACTCTGTAAGGCACTGTTAAACTGCAGGATCTCCATTTTTTTTTTTTTTTTTTTTTTAACCCAAACCCCACATTATTAAACACACACAAATTTTAGTGCCTCTCCAGGTAGATNCTCTATCTAAATTGTAACATGCTTACAATTTAGGTTTTTTTGCTGCCTCTGACCTCTTCGATATAAAATCTCACAGGTTTCCTGAAATTTTTATAACCCATTTGAACTCATTATTTCCTAATAACAGATTTACTCAGATATTTCTATTAAGGACTTCAATCTCCAGTACAATTTCTTAGTGAAGTCAATGGCATCATAAAAGAAAATTATGGTCAAAACCTAATAAAAGCTGGAGTTTCAGTAATGGCTTAGATCAATCATTTGGAAAGCCACTACCTCAAGATCTTTTCCAATGGAAATAAAAATTCACACTTGACTTCTATACCTTCTATAGGAGAAACTAATTTGACATCTGACATTTTTTCCTAAAAGTTCTTCTAGACTTGTAAATGAAAGTTAAACTTCTGATACCTTTTGGTAGAGAATAATGGCATTGAAATCAGAAAAGGGAGTTGCAAATGGTGTTGACAAATCTGTATGTAAGAGGAATTAACACAATCTAAAGGACAGAGAAAGATCAGACACAGGAAATTCAAATAATACAATACAAACAACATACAGTAAGTTTGATATCAACTTGACCTATTCCGAATTATATAATGAAAATATATAATTTGAAAGATAATAACAGGCTCAACCATAGCATGCATTTCAATGTAATCCTTTTATATGGAAACATAGCATATTTTAGGTATATGCCATATATTATGCTATTTTCTAAAATAGTACTTTAAAAAGAAATTGTATATCAGCATTGATCATTGATTGCTTCTGTGAGAAAAGAAATACTAACCAAATAACTATATAACCAACTATCTCTATTTTATTGTCAATATCTAGTCTTTCTCACTACTATTATTTTGATATGCTAAATAGCTATGTAAGAAATCAAAAATCCAAGGTAAGACATTCAAGGAAAGACATTTTGACTTTTTTTTTTTTTTTCATTATTTTGGGCAACCTTACTTTCTGTTGTGGTTTTTGGTGTTTCTACCTGTTAGCTTTCCAAACTAAGCAGAAGATCATTTTACAGAGCAATGTCATTTTTCCACTCACAAAAGTACTTTGCAGTATTCACTCTTAGTTAATTCCTATAGTGTTGAATCTCCATGCATTAGCCTGGCATGCTGATTATTACATTCCAAATACATATGTTTATTTTCATGGTCTCTCATATTTCCTTTTCCTAACTGCACTGTAAAAAACTGGCAAATAAAATTTTAAAATTCATCCCTGCTAGTCCTTAAAAGATCTATTATCTCTTTCTCTGATTTCTTTACACTTATGCCACTCATACATTTCTTCTTATTCAGAATAGCCCATAGTGATTTTTTTTTCTTCACAGTTATGCCTGCTGCAAAAGATACCTTTAATTCATAAATGTACAAATAGGTTCAGTGATATTTCATGTTGGGGTTTGTTGTTGTTGTTGTTGTTGTTAGGTTGGAGGTTTTTTTTGTGTTCAAATATTTATGCAGCCAGAGGGAGTAAGAAAGAGAAGAATAAAAGATTTTTCTGAAATCTTTCCTGGAGAAGCACATCCACAAGTGTCTGCTCACAGGGCTGGGCTGCTGTCTCAGGGTTCTGAGGCAATTAAACACCAGATACTTCTGAGGCCAGAGTCACCTGAGAGAAGCAGCTGTTGGCTAATGAGCTGTGAATCCTTCATAATGCTGTAATTTTTATTTGATAGAAAGATAATGGTGGATTTACTTAACCTGCACCTGTAATTAGCAGTGTTTTCCTTCTCAGTGGTGTTTTCTTTTGTCAGCCAAGGACTTTTGTCTGCCCTACTTGCCTGAAATATAAATTTCCTACAATGGACGAGATTTGTTTTAATAAAGGAACAAATATTGTTGACTAAAAGATTGAGTTTCTCTCCAGTAAAAAGCACGTATGTTTACCATTATATAATCCTGATTTAGAGTAAATATTACTTGACAATGAAAATTTAAGAGTAAAAAGCCCCTGAAACAATGAAATTGAAGCATTTAATTACCTCAATTTAAACAGTGAGTTCAAAAGCAATCAGCTTGAACATGTGTGTTTCAAATGAAAGTATTTCCTTTCCCCATGGAAAATTCTAATTTTGCTTGGTGAAATTTGGTGATAAAAAAGATATGGATTTTTTAAAAAATATCTTAGCTAGGAATATTTCTCCAAGGCATTTAAATAAAAAGAAATCCATATCTTTCAGGGCAAATGGGCTTAAATTGCATGCTTATTTGCTGCCTGAATCTATCCAAATATATTTAACATCAGTCCAAAATTTCAAAAGCAGAAATAAAACAGCTGACCTACAAAAAACAAAACAACTTCATAGGGAGAAGTTGATATGCGAAATTAAACTGAAATGTGAACATTTCTAACTTGTTTTGTTTCAAAAGGTTTGTTTCAGTATTTAATATGTCAACAGTGTCAGGCATGAGATTATGCCTGGGAATGATGGAGCTCTATGTATTACCTGGACATATAACTAAAGGATAAGGACAAATAATTAAAGAGTAAAATAAATTTTTTTTTTTGCAGGAGAGTAGAGATTTTAGGAGGATTGAAGAAAGAGTGATCATTGGTGGGTTGGAAATGAAAGATTGTCTCAGACACACAGAAGGAGCTACAAATGAATGAACAAATTCAGGCACATAAGGTGGAAAGTAAGTGACTGGACACTCAATGTACCTACCTATGAGGCATAGCATGCAGGTAAAAAAGAAAAAAAAAACAAACAAGGTTGTGCATGTTTGAAAAATCCTCTGTATTCTGCCTTGAAACCAAGCAAGTGCAATTTGCCAGCACAGTCTTAAATTTATCTTTAAAATTTATGGGAGAATAGACACATAAACAAGTTTAGAACCACAATAGTTGTGACTTTCTTTCTTCTTTCTTCTTTCTTTCTTTCTTCTTTTTTTACTCCATGTCTGTGAGAGAGCAAATATGCACAAATTTGTGCTGGCCTTAGCTCCAGGAAGTGTCATGTTCCTGCAGACTTGGATTCCATGGATTTAAAAAAAAAAAAAAAAAAAAAAAAAAAAANNNAAAAAAAAAAAAAAAAAAAAAAAATCACAGGGAAAGGTGTGCAAAGTCCTGCTAATGTGAAGACAGGTCTTCTGTACCAGCAGTTCTCTACTTGGTAAAAAACAATTTCTTCTTCTGTTCTCCCCTGGATATCTGATATTGACCCTTCTAAACAGATGGGAAAGGATAAGAAGGATTTTATGGCTTAAAGAGCTCTGCATCTTAAAACATAGAAGTACTTGAATCCTCTAGGCAAAAAGTTGTTTATAGAGAGTGCACATTCTAAAAGATTTTAAACTGCTTTCTGCAGTTCAGAAATCCCTGCATTATTCTCTAGCCATTGTGCTCTTGTGTAGCTTCAGCTGCAAAACTGCATTTGTCTTCCTTACACAGTTCTAAATTTTCATTACCCCGTGAATAATAATTAAATCACAAAGCAAGAGAAGCCAACTCAGTGGTGAGTGAAAAGCCAGTGCTGCAAAACAGCATCAAAAATTGAAGCTGAGGAGTTTAGCTTTAGCAGCTGATTTACTTAGGAATCACCCTGAGGCATCAACACTATTTATCACTACTGCAGTAGTCGGGAATGTTTGCACCATCACTAGGAGGAGAAGTGGTTGTGGGGAAAAATAAAAAAAGGAAATTCAGGGAAAGACAAGGTAAACATTGAAATGAATCAGCAAATACACAGAAAATCTGCAACTGGGCATCAAGGTCTGTTTAGAATTAAAGCAGTGCACATGTGGGGTTCTAGGCAAGGAGTCGTGCTCACTAATGAAGTCACCCGTGTTGAGGAGATGTCAGTAGTTTTTAAAGTAAAACAAAGTGCAGTCACATTTCTAAAGGGCTTTGCAGGGTAACTCAAGTATTTGTGTGCAACTACAATTTTAGGGGGTGAATGAAGAGTTTATAAAGGCAGTAAACGAGGGTGGCAGCAGAGATTTTGCAAGAAATTAAGTTATTCACAAAAGCATCTTTTAAATACTTGAAGTCCTTTAAATCCATCTCTGTTACTGTTTAAACCAACATAAAGAAACAAGAAATACAAGGGCAAGCAGGAGGCATCTTGCAACTCTTAGAGAAGGCTCCAAAACTAATATGAAAATTCATTTTTTTAATACTAGCAACACACAAAAAAAGTATTTCCATAGTATTTCTTCTGACTTGAATGATCAAATCTGAGGTTTGAAAATGCCAGTGAGACTCACCACTGAAATTTTAGACGTTTGGAACAACTGGCTAAAATTATTTAGTTCTTCTATTACTTCTACAGTTCAATGAATAACAAAAAGCATAAGGGACTCATTGAATAAAGGGTTCAAAGATTTTATTTGATTGTTCTCTCCCTCCAAAAATTTGCAGTAAAACTAAACATATTTACCTGAAGTGTATACTTCTGTTCTTTTCATTTTGTTAGCATAAAAAATAAATATGAAAGCAATACAAAAATGGCTTTATGGATTTAAAGTAACAAAATAAATCAATTCTATCTATTAATTTTAAGTTTCCTTGCTTTGGTGGTTTTAACATAACCCTATAGCTTCCCTCAGTAGTCTTTTTTCAATCTAACATCACTGCCTGATACAGTTTAAGCTGTATATATCTATTTCTGCCATATCTTTTTCTCTAGCCTCTTAAAATCTTTTCCTTTGTTAAAAGTGTTTGCAACCTATTGAAATGCAAATGGTGATAAACATTGAAGTAATCATGCAGACAATATTTCTGAAAATATGTACATATTTTAAACTGTATTTTCAAGATTTTCTACTTCTGGAAGTGCATCTCCGCTCATTTCAGGAAAAGAAGAAATATTAAACATTTTTTGTTTTGTGCAAAATGTCATGTATTATCAAGAAAACTCAGCTGTTCTTCATCATGATTCCTGGAGCAAAATGTAGTGACTCTGTCTTACTAAAATCAATTCTCTCTCATTTAGGAGGAATTTCTAACTACTCATCATCAAGTGATAATTTTTCCTACCTTTGATGATGAACATGTCAGACTATATTAATGGTCCAGCAAATTCCAGCCACTTTCATAAGTTCACTTATCTGTTAGATTATCATGTACATTGAGCTCAGTAAGTAGTTTGGGGTTTTTTGTGGGACTTTAGGAAACTCCAGCCAAGATACACCCTCAGCATGATATAAACCTAAAAAATTATTTCATGTTACTATCTTTTGATAGTTTCAAAATAGTTTATCTTGTCCCTGGAAGTCCAACAATATCTTTAGTTTTATTTGTGCCCCTATTTACATAATTGTTAGAATTTAATTTTGCACTTCATTAGCACCCTCAGCCCATCCTAATATTCTAAATGAGCAAGAACTCTTCACACTTCCTTTAATCACAAACACTCATTATAATTTTTCTGGGTGATGGGGTATATCTGAAAATCAACATAATTCCAATATGTCTAATTTACACCCAACAGAGTTCTAAATTCTCTTAATCATGTTTATGCAAATGTACAAGCAGCAAAAGAATAAATGTAAGGATTTCAAATGCATTTCAACACAAATTTTCTCACTGAAAATCATCACTGAACTCATCACGCATTTCGTTTCCCAAAGTGTAGGTAGGTATTTTCTGAAAATACACATCTTTTTCCTGGACATCGAGATCTCAGAATATTCTGTGTCAAAACCCCTTTTTCCAGCAGTTAGTTTACTGAGTCAATAGATTTGCTCCTGCTCTACCAGTTTTCACTATTCAAACTCTCCTTTCAGACTCTCTTTTTTTTCCTCTTTCTGTTTGATGATATTTTTTTTTTTTCTTGAAACAGAACACACTGACAAGTCCAAATACTTCTCCTTATGAGACGAATGTTCTAATTTCAACATTTTCAGCAATGGAAAACCTTCCAGATTCTGCTGACCTGGACTTTTAAAGGAGAAAGGGAAAAAAACATCTGCACTGTTGAAAAGCCACAGAGATCAATTAAAGCTTGACCCCTAAAATTTGATGGACCCTGATGTCCCATCCCTGGAGGTTCAAGGCCAGGTTGGAAGGAGCTTGGAGAAACTTGTTCTTGTTGAAGGTGCCCAGGGCAGGGGGTGAAACAAGATGATTTTTAAGGTTCCAACCCAAACCATTCTGTGATCCACCAATGGTGTTAGGAGTGCTGGCTGACGTGAATGAGAAGATTCTCTCTCTTTGCTTCTTTCTGGAGCTGTGGAGGCTGGGGGCCTTCCCAGAAGACTGGAAGAAGACTAATGGAGCACCAATCTACAAAGTCTCAGGGGGGAATCCAGTCAATTTTAGGCCCATCAGTCTTTCTTCAGTCCCTGGGAAAGTTCTGGAATGAATCCTCCTGAGGGTTATCAAAATTCAGAGGAAGCACATGACTGGGAAAAGCCAGCATGAATCCACCAAGAACAAATTGTACTTGACAAACCTGACCACCCTTTATGACACAGTCCTCTTCTTGGTTGATGTGGAGTGAACAGTGACCATTATCTTGATGCCTTCGATTTTTAGCTTTTTATATTTTTCATATATTTGTGGCTTTGTAGATTGCTTAAGCATGGCTGGAGCTTCTAGTATATTTCCTATCTTTATTCCCTACATTTAGGAGCACTAAGCTGACCTTATAAAACCATTCCCAAAATATTGTTTAGTCTTATTCCAAGAAGAGAACCAACTACAGGGGAGTTCTTTTTTCCAACCAGAATCTGGACCAAACATAACAAAAGTGGGGCAAAAGAGACTTCTGGACTACTGCCAGTGGGGCAGGACCCCAGGAATTATTACCTAATACAGTAACCTTTTAATTGGACGATAGATGATAGATATACTACTTGACTAACCTTATAAAAATTGTAGAATTACTGTATCATCACGTGTGATTTTTACCATATTGTGTACCTGAAAGCTTTCAGGTAAAGATTGGCTTTTATATTCACTCTAACATTTTGGGGAAGATCTTTTCTATTTTCCAGGCAACAATCCAGCTGGATTCCCCCAAGGTTTTCAATATAGTTTTTTTACAGCCTTCTGCTGAAATAAATTATTCATTATTTTCTAGGCAAGGGGTCTGTAGGGTGGGTGGGGACTGGCTTACAGGTGACATACAGGGGGGCTCAGGACTGGCAGACTGTCCCAAATGGGGTCCCCTAAGCATCCATATTACACCCAATATTGTTTATTATCTTCCTAAGTGACCTGGATGATGACATGAGGCATACCCCAATGAATTTTGCCAATGATACTGAACTATGTGGGGGAGCAGACACTTTGGAAGGAAGAGCCCACCGTGCAGGAAGACCTGGACAGGCTAGAAAAGAGGGGGAAAAAAAACACTATGAAGTTCCACAAGGACAATAAGGCCCTGCATTTGGGAAAACCTGTGCAGCACAGGCTGGGATCCACCTGGCTGGGGACCAGCTCTGTGAAAAGGGACCTCTCTGAAAAAGGACCTGGGAGTTCTGAGGAGAAGCCAGCTTGAGTGAGTGACCAGGGTTCTGCTGCAGCAGGGAAAGCCAACAGGATGCTGGATGGCATCAGCAAGGGCATGTTAAGTCAGAGGAAAATGCATTAGGCCACTTTGCTCAGCTTTTGCCGGGTCACACGTGGGGCACTGTGCCCAGGGCTGGTCCCTGCTGTGCCAAACAGAGCGGGACAGGCTGAAGAGGGTGCAGAGAAGGGCCACGAAGAGGATCCAAGGGCTGGGAAGTCTGACTCGTGAGGGCAGGCTGAGAGACCTGGCTTTGTTCAGCCCTGAGGAGAGCAGGCTGAGGGGACACCTCAGCACACGTGCCACTGTTTAAAGGGTGGCCACGGAGGAGGTGGAGACTCCCTTTGAACGTGGAGCCACAAGGAGAAGACAAAGGGTGAGGGGTGCAAGGGACTCCTGAGGAGGCTCTGATTGGACACAAGAGGGAAAATTCTCACCGTAACAATCAACCACTGGAATAATCTCCCCAGGGAAGCGATGGATTCCCCAGCACTAGATATTTTCAAGGTTCAGCTGGACAGGGCTCCGGCCCATCTTGCCTGGACCATGATTTTGCCACAGAAGTTTGACCCAGATGATCCTTGAGGTCCCTTCCAACCTGGGATTCTATGAACTTGCAAATTCAGGAATATTTGTCCTAAACAAATCATAGCTGCAGAACATTTGTTCTGATTATGTTGAGACACTGCAAGACAAACAAGTCTGTTGCTGCCATGCAAGGAAGAAAACAAATGGAAAACAATTTAAATTTTTAATATAAAGTTAGTCATCATGTATGATGGAAAACCAAGCCACTGAAAAAGCCTTAAAGATAAGGAAATTTATCACCACCTAGCAAAGTACAGGAGAAAGCCAATATGATTTCCTGATGGTTTAGTTCCAGTAAAATGAACTCACTTTAAGTATACTTCCTGAAAATATTACCTTCCAATAGCAGAAGCTACAAAACCATTGACATATTAAAGACACAAAAAATAGGAAAAGTCTATGGTTTATGAAGATTTATAAATGATATATTATTGTGGCCTCACATAGTGATGCATCAGTCGATCTCTGTCAATGATGAATTGGGTTCCTTAATCAATGCATTTTTATTTAGGTACATTACAGAAAAGAAGAATCATTTATAAAACAGAAACTGACCACCCAAACCTATATTTCACATCCTGGTGGGGTAAATAAACAGTCTTTTCTTTGATAAATTTACAAATTTGTTTAAGACAGAAAAAAATTTTAAAAAAGGATTAATGTAATCAAATCTAATATTTCCATGTTATTAGATAGCACACTCAGAGTTCAAGAAACCATATACATGGTTTCATCAAACTCATCATCTTTCATAGATGCTATTCATCAAATAGTGCTTTTGCCACAGCTTCTCTGCTTTTCTTGGAAGTTTCATAAAACGATTTTTAATTTAACTCTTCATTTTGACACATTAGTAGGTTCTAATTGACATTTTAACAATATAATTTTTGTAAAGAATTACATGATAACAGTTTTGTAAAATTTCAGTTCTAATCTGATAATTAGCTTCATATTTCATATATGAAGAGTTTATTTTTCCTTATACACTTTTGTTTTCAAAAGGTTCTCCCATACAAATTACCACATCACAAAAACCTTGGTCTTTAATGTATCCATACTATGTGTTCTCTAAATTAAAGGCCCCTAAGGTTGCACAAAAAAAGGCCACAATTTATCGGCAGTTGCCTTTGGGTATCTGAAAAAGGCATTTAAACATGTTTCTAGCAAGCAGCTGTCAGGCATCCATAAAAATGAAAATTTTCTGTATTTCATGCAATTTTTTCTGCCTAATATATTTTGCATTATGTGAAGAGTGTACAAATCCTCAATTACATTACAAATGTAATGGTTTTGCATTTTATTTTCACCTCACATTTTAGTAGCACAATGGACAAGGTGGCTAATTTGTGTTTCTTTATGTGAAATCTTGTTTACTCTTTTAAAAACCTTTGTTGTTCTCTGTATAGTGTACAGATCACCATTTTTCTGGGCCTCAATACAGATCCTGCCTTGATTTGCATCTTTATTGAAGAGCTGAATTATCAGGGTCTGCCTTTTTAGTATGAAACAGTCAAGTAGGTATGAGTCATAAGTTGCTTATCTGTTATATTAAATCTTACTAATTACAGAAAATTAAGGCTGTTTAAAGATCAAGAGGGCTAAAAATGCTTTGGGGCTACATAAAATATGACACAGAAGAACTTAGAATGAAAAAGGTGACTTATGATGTATTGTAATATTATGAACTGAGTAGTACATTATATAATTGACAACTATACTTGTACAAAGGTTTCCCTCTCAAGAGCTGCATTGGTTTTGGAGCTTCTTTTGGGTTTAAAAGGGCTGCAAAACTTTACAATTTCATTCTTGCGAAAGGGACTGAGGAAATTTTACAGTTCTCAATCTAATTAAATATTGGGAAACTTTTACAAGGCCACCAGAACAATCTTAAGACATCTAACAGTTGAAACGCTGTTGTTGGAAACTGTCTAGAGTCAGGCTGGGAACCAGAACTGTGCTCAGGTAGCTCACAAAGCCTAACAGAGTGAAATATTTTCATATAATCACAGAATGGTCTGGGTTGGAAGGCACCTTAAAACCCATCCAGTGCCACCCCCTGCCATGGGGGCCTTCCACTATCCCAGGCTGCTCCAGCCCCAGTGTCCAGCCTGGCCTTGGGCACTGCCAGGGATCCAGGGGCAGCCCCAGCTGCTCTGGGCACCCTGTGCCAGGGCCTGCCCACCCTCCCAGGGAACAACTCCTTCCCAAAATCCCATCTAACCCTGCCCTCTGGCAGTTGGAAGCCATTCCTCCTTCTCCACACCTTTGTCAATTGTGTCCCTCCATATTTCTGTAGGCTCCCTTCAGGCCCGGGAAGGCCACAGTGAGCTGACCCCAAAGATTCTCTTCTCCAGGCTGAACAAACTCAATTCTTTCAGTTTTTCTTCACAGTAGAGCTGGTCCATCTGATTTTGTGACAGAAAATACCTCTTGATATCCTGAAGCCAGACCAGACAATGTGTTTTGTTTTTCTCATCCCCTGGGAGTGAGGGTCTCGAGAACAGAGCTCTTCTTCTCCCTGAAGACAGAGGACACCACCACACCCTCTTCATCTTCCTCTGTTCACTCTGTTCCTTTATATGGTGTCATTACAGGTCACTCTCTTGGCTCAAGCCATCACATGCATTTAAATGCAGTTTCATGTATTACAGGCCACTTGGTTCAGTCTATGGCTATACAAGAAAAGTCCAACCAAAAGCCACTCCATCATCTCCTCCCATCTCGGATTCTTCCAATCTTCCTCTAACATCTCAGGTCCCAGACTGTCTCTCTTCTCTCAAACCACCAGCCAGGAGGACTAATGTTTCATAAAGTTTGCTTCACCCAGGAAAGGGTTAAAAGTCTGAGCTCCACTGCCCTCAGGAGACTGAAATCTCACGGTGGCACTCCCACAGTGGGCACCTTCCCCTCAGGCGCGCTCTCTCTGTCTCTCTGTCTCTCTCTCTCTTCCTCTGGGGGGGAACAAAAGCCATCTTGGTCTCTCTCCACCCCTTCATCCTGCAGGGGCTGGCCCGGTTCCATTCCCTTCCACCCTCTCTCTCTCTCTGTGGGGCTCCGGCCTACCTCAGCCTGGGCCTTCATGGCTTCCCCTCGCCCAGCCAGGCTGTGGCCGGGCAGGGAGGAGATGTGCACTCTCTGCTGACTGGCCAGAACAAAAGAGACTAAACTCTGGGAATTCTCTGCTTTTAACCCCCTGTGTCCTCAGAGGCGATCCATGTCTTCAGTGGTCACACCAGGTGTCAATATTCAAATCTGACCACTGATTGGTTTGACTATAACTTCTCAAAAAACTCACTTGCTCTCAAACTAAGACAACCCATACCCTTAAGACCTATATCTTAATAAAACACACATCATGAAGAAAAAACCCACATAAATCACTGAAGTGGTTGATGCCAAAATTTATTTTAAAAAAAAATTAAAGTTATGTTCCCCACTCTATAATGTTGTGAAATTTAAAACAGTGATTTTCGTATTTACTTTAATTTTATCTGTTTTTACACTTTATATATTCCTAGACTAAGCTTGCATTACTGGTTATTATGTCAAGATTCTTTTTTACATATTTTTAACATTTTTACAATTATTTTCATAAAATTTCCCTCTGCTACATATCTACCACAGTAAAAAAAAAAAAACAACAACAACAAAAACCACTTTGGCCCTGTTACTTTAACCTCCATAGGAATCAGAGCCACGCTTTTATTTTGCACACCTTTTCTTAAGGTTTTGGTGATTTTACCAACTTGCCTGCAGAAGTGAACTAGCTTGGTTGGTTGTTATTTGAAGAAAAATGTGTTAGAGGCTATTAGTTTCTTTTAATTAAAATAATCATAAGATCTCTAAGGGGATATTTTTAGTTGTAAACTAGTATGCATACACCTCAGGTTGAGAATTTTTTACTACAGCAGAAACACAACGACTCAAGGACAAGCAATTGATATTTGCCAGCAATTGCATTGTCTTATGTGTAAAGCTTTACACATGAAAAGATTTTCATACAGTGCCATTTTCCTGCCATATCCTATTCTCTGTATAAATACCGAAAATCATTATTTCTTAAAATATTTCCCATTCCTGTTTTTTTTTTGTTTGTTTTTTCAGGAACCTATCAGAACATATGTTCTCCCATTTAATAACATTCAGATATATTTTCCAAGGATTTCATAGTGAATACAGGCATGGCGTTACTTTCCTTTCCTTTCCTTGCCTT